>OX101784.1:18719623-18842262 GCA_944452715.1 Ophion slaviceki | reverse complement strand
AGAGCGAGAGAGCGAGAGAGCGAGAGAGAGAGCGAGAGAGCGAGAGAGCGAGAGAGCGAGAGAGCGAGAGAGCGAGAGAGCGAGAGAGCGAGAGAGCGAGAGAGCGAGAGAGCGAGAGAGAGAGAGAGAGAGAGCGAGAGCGAGAGCGAGAGCGAGAGCGAGAGCGAGAGCGAGAGCGAGAGCGAGAGCGAGAGCGAGAGCGAGAGAGAGAGCGAGAGCGAGAGAGAGGGCGAGAGAGAGAGAGAGAGAGCGAGAGCGAGAGAGAGAGAGCGAGAGCGAGAGAGAGAGAGCGAGAGCGAGAGCGAGAGCGAGAGCGAGAGCGAGAGAGAGAGCGAGAGCGAGAGCGAGAGCGAGAGCGAGAGCGAGAGCGAGAGCGAGAGCGAGAGCGAGAGAGAGAGAGAGAGAGAGTACCATACCATACATAGCTAGGAAAATTTTCGGCTATAAGAAAACGCTCTTTCTTATATGAAGGGCAGTTGGTCAGCTGCGGCTATGAAGAGCCATAATTAGAAGAATAAAATTTGAAAAGAACCCGTTGAGGTATTCGTTTCATCCCGGAAGATTACGTCAAGATGTTTGCATGTATGTGGGTACGTAGTCCACCCCATCACGAATCGTCCTGATGACTCTTGAGAGTATACAGGTCTTGACAAGTCAGAGGTAAAGCATTTTTTCTTGGTCGACGTTCCTAGCTACTCTCCAAGCGATGGGAAATTTTGTTAGGGCTTGGAGTTTTGGGTATTTAAAACATAGATAAAAACAACGTATAGATAAGAAAAACTACAATATTATCTTTAGCGATCCTTCGCCAAGGGCCTTTGGTTTACACCGCGGATGGACCACTTGAGCGCAGCAGCACTCTTTCGATGGAGTACACATAAAAAACATCTGTTGACCCCATGTTGTTTTTTTTTCTATTTTGTCTCGTTTTCATCGGTAATCTATTTCAACGTGTTATTAGAAAACTCGGGTGCCACATTTTTTTCCCAAGATAGAAGGGATAGACGAAAATTATTGCCGTAAAGGGAGAATCATTTTTAATGATCTGCTGCGCTCAAATGTGGTCGCACTTTAAATGAAGTAGTCAGCCAGTTAACATAATCTCTGTTGGAAGTATTTTAAACTCGTAAATATGGAGAACAACATTGTACCATTAGAACAAATCTTGGACGTCTTAGCCGCGCTCTTAAGTTCGTTCAAAGATTTTGCTACGTGGAAGCAACAATGCGTCGAGTACATCACAGTGCTGGAAACACAAAGCTGAATTAAGTGCCCGCGATTATTAATTGGACATCGACAGTCGCTGATAGCTAAAATAGCGCGTCTGGAAGGATTGAAGAATTCTGTGCGTAGCCGTTTTATACACACGGGTGCAGGACTCGGTGATCATGGGTTAATCTGGTGAGAGATTGACATATCATTCGAGAGTCGGATATTGACCAGTTCCATAATTAATAGCAACCACATCGAGCTGCAACAATTCCTCAAAGATGCCCGTGACCTAGCCCTTCAACATATGCGAAATACTTTTTGCAAGCATAATATCGGTAAAGTTAAGACAGATCAATTATGAGGTTCGAATAGTGACAAACATACCAATAAAAGTATTAACACGAGAAACAGTGAACTATTTAACACAAGCGATTTGAATGAGTGGTATGGGCAACGCGTTATAGAGCCTACTTTAACCCTGCTCGATGAATTTCAAGAACTTGGTAGTTGCTGGGCCTTACGGAAAATATTTAATCTTGCGATAAACGTGAATACGAATAATCCAATGCATGCTGAATGTCATATATCATTGCTGCGGGAGATAATGATGAAGAGGGCTGTGATTAATGTAAAATGAACCGATGTTGCATGTTTCGCGTGGGTCACTGCTCTATACCCAGCTGTAGACACAGTGGACGTTCAACTTCATTATTCAACAGTACTGAATCTACAGGATATTGAATTACCAGTGACCATACACCAAATAAATAAATGTAAACTTTAAAGCAATCTATCGATCAACGTGTATACCACCACCAGCAAAAAAGACATTGCTCCAATACGCATGATCCAACATAAGAAGGAAAAGCAAATAAACTTGGTATACCTGTAAAATACTGAGGACCACACAGTGGGGCATTTCACGTGGATCAAGAACCTATCGAGGCTAATGAGACCACACCTGAGCAAAAAAGAGCATAACAAATATGTGTGCGATAGATCTAAAGTTGTCTACAGCTAACATAAGTAATATACGTTGACATATACTAGAGACATTAAACAACAAAAAATCCATTTCTGCAGGTGTTTACATCACTTCGGATCAGACGATAAATTGCAATCATATGAGATCGATTGTGGAGTAGCAAACGACTGCGCGATCCGACTACCAAATAACACCAATAAGTGACTCCAATTCATCGGCTTTATTCGGAAAGGGCGACCTTCAACCATTGTGTATGCCGACTTGGAGTGTGCTTCAGCAAAGGCTGATGAAGAGAATCTAGCGAAAGATGTGCATTAATGGCACGAATTATTTACTGTTGGTTGCTACCTGTGTTGTTCGTATGACCAAACGCTTTCTTCATATAATTCCCATCGCAGTATTGATTGCGTAACATCGTTTGCGGAAGAACTCAAAAATCTAGCACTGTGCATAAGATACATTTTCTGTGGCAATGTCCTAGTTATATATTTAACACCGAGCGAGTGGGACAGTTTTCGAGCAGAAACTCAATGTCATATATGTAAGAAACCATTTGCGTAAGATGATGTACGCGTCCGAGATCATTGCCATATAACTGGACGTCATGGAGGCCCTGACCATTCTAATTGCAATTTAAATTACAGTAAATCGTTTTTCATTTTAGTAATTAACCATAATTTGTCGGGTTACAATACGGATTTTTTCATCAACGAAGTAGCCGCAGCGTTCGAAGGAAAAAGCTATGTGCTTCCAAAAACAAAAGAGCTCACGAAGCACGTTTAAATTACAGACGATTCAAAACATAAGATCCAATTGCGCTTCATCGATTCTCACAAATTTCTCGACAAATATACGTCATTTTTGGCGAGGACAAACTCAACATTTTACGCATGCGATTTCTAACTTTATTGTCAAACGATTTCAATTAGCTGACGCGAAAAGGGGTCTTCTCGCATGAATATGTCTCGTATGAATATGTCGACGTGACCAAGTTGGGCGAAACTTGCCTACTATCACGTGACGCACTTTACAAGTCCCTGACAGATAAAACAATTTCCGAAAGCGAGTACGCCCATGCTGAGAACGTTTGGGAGCGCTTCTTCATTCGAACGCTGGGTGAATATAGCGATTTATACTTGAAGACAGATGTCCTGTTATTAGCAGATATTTTCGAAACCTTTCGGGATACGTGCATTAAGAGTTATGGACTGGACCCCGCGTGTTACTACACGTTGCCTAGGTATAGCTGGGATGCAATGTTAAAGCACTCGAACGGTAAATCGCATCGTAACTCGATAAATGATATATAACTACTAGAATGAAAAACGATTGTTTGTAATTTAAGTTTCAATTAGAATGCGCAGGACCTTTATGACGTCTAGTCAGATGGCAGTGATCTCGAACGCGTACATCATCTTACGCAAACGGTTTCTCACATATATGATATTCAGTTGCTACTCGAAAACTCGCCCTCGCTCTCGGTGCTAAATATATCATGGGACATTCTCACAGAAAATGTCTTTTCTGCGCAGTGCTAGACTTTTGAGTTCTTCCACAAACCATGGTAGGCCATAAGCACTGCCATAGAAATTACATGAAGAACGCGATTGGTCATACGAACAACACATGTAGTAGCCAACACTAAATACTTCGTGCTGTTCATGCATATCTTTTGCTAGATTCTCTTCATCAGTCTTTGCTAAACCATACTCCAAATTGGCATACATAATGATTAGATGTCGCTCTTTCCGGCTAAAGTTGATGAATTGGTGCCACTTAGGGGGCGTACATAAATTACGTCACGCCAAACCTCCGAAATATTACACCCCCCCGTCCCCACGTAACGGGACCGTAACGCCGGAGCCAGGCTTTGTTGTCAATAATTGCGATTTTTTTCATAGACATAACTAATTATGATAGGATCGGATTTATACTCATTTTATGAAGTATATATCCATCTAGAGTTATACCAATTTTTATGAAAAAATCTTTAAATTAAACCGAGATATATGCCTTCATTTGATGACGAACAAAAATGTCTCTTCATTGTCCCGTCGATATCTTTATAAAAGGTTATCTGTAGATAAAAACTCGACAATTTATCGATATCTATAGAAATGTAGCTATCGTTATGCATAGCCGTTCTTTTATTTTATTTTTTTTTTTTTACAAAATGCCGATAGTTCGGGCTTTTTTCTATTTTCAAGGCCCTTTTTTCTATTTTCGAGACCCTTTTATGTATTCAAGCATTTAAAAAAAAATAGTAATCAACAACATTTTAAAAATCGGCTACGTACAACTTTAGTCACTGCGATTACAAAAATGTCAAACAGAAAAATTGAAAAGCGGTTGATAAATTTTTGCGTATTCGTTGGGACAAGGTCGAAAAAAGTAGTTTCGAGAAAAACGCGTTCAAACTTTTCGTTCCATTTTTCTTAATATAAAGTTATGTTTTTTCTAGAATATTGATACTTACATTAAAGTATATGGTCGCGGGCGATATGACGGTTCTTCATCTTCATTATATTTCACAAAATAATAAGAGCCTGCACTTCATGTATTGCGAACAATGCCACACCTGTAGGGACTGAGGGAACTAACCAGTCGCGCCACCTGTTGTCACTAAAGTGACCGTAACTCCGTCAATTTCCGGACTTGTGACTAAAAACTCTGCCAACATATTTTCAAATATATTCACTTTAAAAAAATAGAAAAAACGATTTTTTGTTGTTGACATTTTGCTTGGGGAAACTGGACAAAGGCGAACGCACCTGTGCAACTTCTTGCACAGTGACTTCTCCCCTTAACTGATATTTCATATGGAATGCTGTCAACTTTCCGCGGTGAAACTGCGCGCGAGTTTTAAATTCAAAACTTGAACATGAAGAAATTTTGCTATTTCTGGCAGTTCTAAAGTCGTGACGTACCGCAAACCTTGGCAAACCCTTCCCGTACGTACGTAGACCGTAACGCCTGGCCGGACCCACCCCCGAAAATTGCGTTACGTAATTTACGTACGCCCCCTTATTGGTGTCATTTGGTAGTCGGATCGCGCAGTCGTTTCATGCTCCACAATCGACCTCACGTGATTGCAATTTATACTCTGATCCGAAGTGAGGCAAACACCTACAAAAATAGATTATTTTTGTTTCATTTGCCTAGTATATGTCAACGCATATTACTTACGTAAACTTTAAACACCTATTGCACACATATTTTTTTAGCTCTTTTTTGCTCATTTGTGCTCTCACGAGCCTCGACAGGTTTTTGATACATGTAAAATACCCCACATTGATGTTCTCAGTGTCTTGCATGTATGGCAAATGTATATGCTTTTCCTTCTTATGTTATGCCACGCGTATTAAAAAAATGTTTTTTTTTTTGTGGTCGTGGTAGACACGTTGACCGATATATTGTTTTGAAATTCAATTTTTTTTATTTAGGGTTTAGTTACTGGTAAATCAATATCCTGTAGATTCAGTAGCGTTATTCAATGTGGATATGAAGTTGAATGGTCACTGTGTCCTTCAGCTGGGTATAGAGCAGCGACTCCTGCCCATGCGAAGCGCATGCGTTGCCCATGCGAAACCTGCGTTATCGGTTGATTTTACATTAATCACAGCTCCCTTCATCATCAGCTCCCGCGGCAATGATATAATATACCCAGCGCGCATTGAATTATACTTTTTTACATTTATCGTAACATTGAGTATTTTCCGTATAGCCCATCCACTATCACATTCTTGAAATTCATCGAGCACGGTTAACGTAGGCTCTATAACGCGTTGTCCATATCCCTAATTTAAATCGCTTGTGTTAAGTAGTTCACTTCTTTGCGTATTAATACTTTTATTGGCATGTTTGTCACCACTTACGAGTTCACCATTGAACACTATATTAACTTTAACGCTATTATGCTTGCAACTAGTATTTTGCATATGTTGAAAGGCTAGGTCTCGGGCATCTTTAAGGAATTAGTGCGGCTTGATGTGGTTGCGATAGATTATGGAACCGGTCAATATCTGACTCTCGATAGATGTGTCAATCTCTCGCCAGATTAACCCTTGATCACCGTGTCCTGCATCCGTGTCTATAAAATGGCTGCGCACAGAATTCTTCAATCCTTCCAGACGTGCTATTTGGGCTATCAGCAACTGTTGATGTAAAATTAATAATCGCGGGCGCTGAATTCAGTATTGCGTTTTCAGCACTTTACTGAACTCGACGCATCGTTGCTCCCAGGTAGCAAAATCTTCGAACGAACTTAAGAGCGTGGCTCGGTCGTGCAAGATTTGTTCTGATGGTTCAATGTTGTTCTCTATATCAACGAGTTTAAGAGACTTCCAAAAGAGACGATGTTAACTGGCACTGCTTCATTCAAAGTACGGCCCAGAGTTGAGCGCAGCAGATCATCAAAAATGGTTCCCCTTCAGAAAAATAATGTTTGTCTATCCCTTCTATCGCGACAGGAGGGTCCCCATGGGCTGATTCCTTCGGGATAAGGACTGTGGGGGCCTCGGTGAGTGGCGAAACCGCCGTTCCAGCTGGCCTACCTCGACCGTCGGGGCGGGACCCCCAAACTGTAGTGGCGCGATCATGCGCCACGAAGTTCGCACCAGTGATCCAGTCTGGTACCATGGGTGCTGGGGAGCCACCGGCGCGTAGCCGGGCTCAGCCGCTCAGGTTGGACTCGTGGGGGCAGTGGTTCGGCCGTATGCTGGTCAGGGACCTTCGAGGGTTCCGACGGGTGAGCTGCGTACCATCAGCTCGGGGAGCAGCCAGAGTGTTGGAAAGTCACTCGGCTCGACCGGTAGTTGCACCTGGGACCCGCATCCCGGGAGTGAACCGGTAGGCACCGCATTCGCGGGGCCGCGTTGATTGGGCGTTATCCTGATCTCGTACCCGTGGGGGTCGTGTAGTTAGGGTCGACGACTAGGTACTCCACGTTGAGGGGTATGCATAACCTTGAAGTTAAAAACAAATCGATTTTCAATTTTTGTCGTCTCAGGTATTGGGATGATAAGGTCGATCGTTCGCACACAGATAGTACATAGTTTTGACATGTCACGGTTTTTTTATTGCAAAATATATCTATACAACGTAATCATTGTCATTTAATCTCAGGACTGTAGCCTCCACACGGCTTGGTCGCGTACATGATTCCGGTAACTAGATTCATCTAAAGTAAAAATGGAAAAATATACTTCCAGTATAATGGTGAAGCTACAAAACCACCGGATAGTTTCTCAGAATTTGAAAATTTTAATAAATTGTACTGTTTTGAAATAATCGTCGATTTTCGACAAAAATTAACGACTTTAAACGTTTGTTATTTACGAACGAAGGAACATATGATAACATCACCCGGTCTGTCGATTGCATATATTATAAAATATGTTCAGTCCAAATTTGACGTAAATCGGACGATTAGATTTTGAGATGTGACGTACGCCAAATTGCAAAGTATACTTTCGAGATGAACACAAGAGAAAAAAACGTGCTAAATCCACTTTTTCCGTGTGCAATTTTCGTATAAATGTTTGCGTCTGCTCAATATGTTCGGTGGTTCTTTATGGTTCTAGGTACCGGCAATACGAATAGGACATTTATTTTGTTCTAGAATGGTTTTTTCGTTATAAACAATTTAATTGTTATAATGACGATTGTGTCGAAAAAGTGCATTTTGTAGAAAAACGTTTGAAATAAAAGATGTTTCTTTTTTAATAGACAATAAAAAATGTCTATCTATGAAATGCACTCTTTCGTCCCAATTGTTATTTGAACATTTTAATTGTAAGAAAGTGCCTTGGTGTATGGACTACTTGCTTGAGATAAAAATCACAATTATTTTTCGTACCTTTAATCTGTGCTTTCAGCACCGTATAACAATCAAACAGCCTGGTTAGACAAAGTCATATCAATGCCCTTAGAAACCATACAATGCACCACGCAGCGCTAGAGCCGAGACGCGATTCTGACCTGCTCCACTAAAATCGTCATAACTCGGCCGTTTTTCGGAATTCTGCCAAAATCTATGAACCAGGTCAAAGTTAAGACTCTGCGTTATAAGAAAATAAACCAAAAATCGATTTTTCGAAATTCCAAGGTTATGCATACCCCTTAAATACTCAAGACATTATCTGTCCCTTCTAGTCGGGAAAAACTGTGACACCCAAGTTTTCTAATAACACGTTGGTATAGATTACCGAGAAAAACGAGACAAGATAATTAAACAAAAACAGCAAGTCGGGATGCATGGGGTCAACAAATGCATTTCATACGTACTCTACGGAAAGAGTGCAGTTGCGCTTAAGTAGTCCACCCGCGGTCGGAGTGAAAAGCCTTTGGCGATCGACCCCTAAAATTTATAGTTTTTCTAATAAGTACGCCGTTTTTATTTATGTTTTGAATATCCAAAACTCCAAGCCATAACAAAATTTCCCATCTCTTGGGACGAACACCGACCAAGAAAAAATACTTTAACCCTGACGTGTCGAAACCCGTGTGGTCTCAAGTGTCATCTGGAAGATTCGTGATGGGGTGGACTACGTACTCACACACATGCAAACATCTTGACGTTATCATTCGGAATGAAACCGAACCCGAAGACCTCGACGGGTTGATTTTTTTCTTTTTTACAATGACTCTTTTCATAGCTGCAGCTACATATAATAAAGCATTTTTATGGGCTATGAAAGGCCGCTCTTTAAATGGCAGCTAGCGTTTTCATATTGTCGGAAATTTTCCAAGCCATATATGGTAGTTTTTCTCTCTGTCTCACACACACATACACACACGCACGCAAGCACGCACGTACACACACACACACACGCACGCAAGCACGCACGTACACACACACACACACGCACGCTCGCACGCACGCACGCATGCACGCACGCACGCACGCACACACACACACACACACACACACACACACATGCCTAAGATTCCATTTTTCCATGCAGCCTTTTCTCAATACTGTAGGAAAAACACTCCGTTTGCATCGTTAATGGTTGGATAATTTTTTATCTGTATAATGACCTTTAGGAGTTATGGGTTTTCAACGTTCACCTGCCGCTCTATGATGCCCTCTCTCCCAACCAACCTTCGCCGACGGCAGCTTCCTTCTCCCACCTGTCGGATTACGATAAGCACTCGGACCCATGGATACCCCTCCCCAGAGATATCCTTACCGACAACTAGCCTCACCACTCTATGGCACCCCCCCCCCGTGACGTCACATCCCCTGCACTTGGCTTCCCCGCGCTGGACCCCCACACCTTAGATATACCTACTATTTGCGGTTATTCTTTTTCTTCCAAGATGAGATCACCGTACGGACACTGTGGACCTTATGCCGTCTTCTCGGATTTGCGAGGAGAACGGACACACAATGTCGCTACCCTGGTCCCGCGAGTTATAAAAAAATACCCGTATTGGTGTCGCGTCTTGAGCCACCGGGAAAGGAATGGAGATTCTATTCTGTCGAAATTTTAATTTATGCTTGATTTGGTCTGATTTCAGTCTGATTTCGATTTCCATAAGGGTGGTTCTGGCGCAAAACATCTCGCGACAAGAAATAAAAATGCCTTAGGGAGCCTGGACCAAGGTCACCGTTGATTGAAATGGTCATATACGTCTTTCAAAGTTCGAAGCACCGACGATGCCGACAATCGTCCTCGGACTCGCCATGAAGATTCAGCTCGGAAATCAAAACTATCTTTCAAATAAAGTCCGAGAAAGCTGAAATCCATGCCGGCAATTTCTAATGACGATCGAGACTCCATGGACTCATCACACTCTGACACCAGTCATGATCTTGTCCAGCCACTAAGATAGACGAGCAAAGCCAGGGAAGACGAAGGCGCAGTGAATCAGGAAGCTCCAACAATACAAGAGTTCAATGAAGACATACCCCGCAGAGAGGAAGATTTGGAACGACAGCGATTCGGTAAAAGTCAGATGCAACGAAATTTAGGTTCATTTCCCATTCAAACATCCAAATTAGCTTCTATTGGCAATCTTAGAAAAAAATGTACGCAGCCGGAATTCACGAAATTCCGTAATTTCGAAAATTGACGAGGTCAAGTAGTTCCAAGGAGATGATTTCATTGATAATACCGAAACTCAATATTTTTTAATTGCTGGGGCGAAAGATTAAAAAAAAAGAGTTTTCGGTACACTTCAAAATCATGTACTCAGACATCTTGCATCGCGCCACGTCTTGAACCAATAATGGTATGTTTTCATAAAATATTTGCGTGATGTTGTTTAAAACTCTCTTTTCGCTAGAGCTACAACTGGATGAGCTGTCCGGAGAAATACAACGTCGACTCGACGCGTTTGTACGTTGAGCGAAAGTGATAGGGGGAAGGGCCCTTCACCCCTAGGGGGTGATAGGGGGACGGCCCTTCACCCCTGTCAACCGTTCTTGAATCGAACGCGGCGCGACTTGGCGAGATATAACGAGTGCCCGGCGCTAGGTACCGTCCGGCGTTACGGGACTTCCCCCCATTCAAACATAACAAATTTTAGTTAAGAGCTCGTATATTTAAAACGGATGATTGTATAAAAATGGTTATTAGCCCATGTTAAAGGAAATTCATCTGGCTACAATTTAAAGAAAAACATGTACCTAACGTAAATAGATCATGAACCGCGCCACTTAAAGAAAAAGTCCGGTCTTACTTTTAACCCCGGTTTCGGGGATAGTTGTAACATGACTGGGGCAGGTTGTAACAGGAGGGGCATGTTTTAACAGCATTAAATGAATCTACTTTTTAATTGAATTAAACTAATGAATATTTTTGTAAATTCTTTATTTAAGTTAAGTATTAATTATTTAGGCTCATCAATCACATTTTCAATTTCTATGGTCTCCGCTGCAACACCTTTTTTCAGTTCTTCCACGAATTTGAAAAGTGTGACGTATTCACGAAAGACTGATCTGTATTTACGGTTTTTTCATAAAACGTATTTTGCAGCCAACTCATATACCTCTTTCGAAGTCGTTCCTCTTTCAGTACGTCTTTTATGAATCCTCATACTGCAGCATAGAAGTTGTTTATAAGGTAGTAAAGTAACTGATGCCCGTACGGTAAAGGAAAACATCGTATAGTAACAACTTTAGTATAACAACGCATAGAAGCCGAGTCGGTATTCGCACGAAATGTGAGGCTATTAAGGAGTAATAACAATAGAGAATTTGCAATTTTTTTTAATTGGCTTAGGAGATGCTTTAAATCATCTAGAATAAGGGGGAAAACGTTTGGTAACTGTAAAAAAAACGTCCACAGGCCCGTGTGCGAGATGTCGACCGTTTTTTCTCGTGACACAATTTTTCCAAACGGAGCGCAGCATAACTCCATCAATTTTCATTCTTTTCACTCCAAATTCTGAGCAGATTTTTGAAATAACATTCCGAAGAGAAATACGCACGGGATTTTCCATGAGTTTATTATAACATTAGTTATTAACAAGTCAGTGTCCTTTTTTTTAGGTTAGTTTTTAGGTTAATCTGTTGCCAATTACACAAATATTCATATTTACAAAATCCCCTACGTATTTCTTTAGCAATACTCATGTAAATTAATCGATTTTTTTTCTACATTCAAATTTGCGTCGGTTATACTGCGTGCATCAGAGCGTCTCAAATTCAACATACCTTACGAAAATGGCTCGAGGGTCACCATTTTGTATAATTTTTTAATAGACTTTTTTTTGTTCACTTGAAGATGTGACTAATAACATCCTTGAGTATTATTATCCTCTCACTTGTCCTTCCACCAAAAAACATCACGAAAAATCACTTCACTTTAGACGTTTACAGTGGTGTAAGCCCTTAAAACGAAACAACAATGGCTCGGTATGCCCTTATACTACTATGTATGAAACTGTTTTTCTATGCTTTCTTTTTTTAAAGCTAAAACCAAGAAACCTGGCTGCCATCACTGCGGGGCAAGTATTAACAAGTTACTTGTTACCCCGTCAGTTTGTTACTTTTAGTCCCATGCCTCCATTGATCACATTTGTATTCTTATTAAATTATGTATTAGTTCTCCGGTAACCAACTCAAGCTGATATTGCAGCTAATTAAACAAAGGACCGAATAAAAAATGTCAACATTATTTGACAACTTTAATTGAACCACAAATGTAAAAATTACGGTAGTGAAAAAGTTCGTTTACTTCGGGAAAATGGGCCGCGGTGACGTAACTTCTCCGTGCCGCTCCTGACCGTGGACTAGCCGTTAGGTGTAGGACCGCTACTACTCAAAGAGTTGGAAAACTGTTAACATGTAGCTATAATGTTTATAGGTTGGCGGCAACTCGCTTGCTACTTCTCCCCCTGTTACTTGTAGCCCCATGTCCCTCATAGCTTATCGGTGGCGAAGTTATGACATCATAGTTTGTATACCCATTCACTTTCAGCACTGATGAAGAAGTACTTTTATGCACGCCTGAGATTTGTTATGATGGAGTTGTGCAATGAAATGATATCCACGCGAAAATGATCTATCGGATGCAAAAACAACGTTGGGTATCGCGTTCCCGATTTCACCGGTAGATGAATTTATAGCATTTGACGAATCGTTGCTGTATTATGACGAAAGGTAAGTTTTCATATTCTATACAATTTTGTTTATAATGAAAATTTCATAATTTTTCAATAATACCTCGGCTAATTTCTTAGGTAACCCTCTTCCATGTTATTACTTACGGAGAAAAATCAGTAAACAAGCCTAAGCAAAGCTGTGCAACTGTAATATTCTGACATCGGCAAAAACGATTTCAGCAAAACTCAAATTGTTGGTTGTATGAGAGGTGTTTTGTTAGGTAGACCTTGGAGAAATTAAACCCTGTTCAGTGGATACACTTTTTGTATAAATTGATTAATTGGTTGTTATTTTTCTATTTTATTTATTTGTTGTCTCAAATGGATTGACTTATTTGTTAGAAGTCATAGTAGAACGGTTTGGCAACTGTCAGGATGTGAAAAGCCTTCCGCGTAGAGTGGGTCATTGGTTGTCCGGTGCTAACAACAGGGAAGGAAGACGCAAGTTTAGAAGCGAGACTGATCCAAAAAAGGCTAAGAAACCACTCCGATGCAAATACTCGAAACATAGAAACTGAAACATGGAAAAGCTTTTAAGCTTCGTTATGTTCGTAACTATGTTGCACTTTGCTCCTGACTCTATTATTGTTGCTATATCGAAAACGACTTTATAAATATGTTGCTATAATATCGAACTACAAAATATTAACAAGTAAAATAAAATGTTTTTTGTCTAGCGCCAATGACCGACAAGACCACGACAAAATAGAGATTAATTTCTTTAAAGAAAAAAGGCTGAATGAGTAATAATTCATCGGTGGCATATAAAAATAAGACATTTTACATATTAAAGTTTTTAAGGCTGTCTTCCTCAATTATATCTGATATTTTACAATCTTTGTGAAACTGGGCGTATGTGTTGTTATGTGACGCTGCTTAAAAAAATGTTTGCGAAACAAACAAAAAAGATCTAATGGAACTAAAAGGAATATTTTAGTTAAATATATGTAAAATCATACAATTTGTAGTTTTCCAAAAACTACATGTTCGTAAAAAAGTATGTTTTATTATTATGTATACCTTTTTATTGGAAATTATCTGATCTGAGAGAGAATTATATTACTGGTTTATGTATGACCACTGATATTCGTACATATCTCGTGGCATGATATCGTAAACCCTATCATAGATTGATGTTGGCCCATTGAAGTTGACCAGTACTGGCCTTCAGGGCCTGGGCCATAGTATCAATCATCATCACTAGCCCATGCAAAAAAATCTTTGTTAGGCATATACAAAAAATGTTTGCTGGGCCCATACAAAAAATCTTCGCTGGACCAATACGTGTGGTTGATGATTGGCCAAGACTCAGCAGCCATTAATGGTTTACCATTAACAACCATGCACGGTGTAGATGTGACCCGCGTACGTAGGCATTACTACTTAGACAAAAAGACGGCTTTTTGTCTCTGGCAACCAGTTAAGAGAGAGAGAACTTTATAAACTGTAACAGAAAAGCTTTAAGGCTCAATTCAATATGAGCCTTAAAGCTTTAAGTAATAAAGTAGTTGAACCACGTGCCATTTCATACTGCCTATGCTTGCTAAATTACCTTCCGGGTGGGGTACGCAGACGACATCGCGGCAATAATAGGCGCGAGAGACCTAGACGCAGCACAGAGTACGCTACATCAAGTCATGTGGCGAGTAAGTTGCTGGAAGAAGGAATACGACTTGACACTTGCGACAGAAAAAACAGAAATCGCACTATTGACAATGAAACGCATATCCACTATCGTTCCACTGATAGTAGATACACAGACGATCGAATCGAAGAGAACGATAAAATACTTAGGTATTACATTGGACACGAAGCTTACCTTCTACGAACAGATACGACGAGTGGCGGACAAAGCCGCGACAGTGGTCGCAGCATTAAACAGACTCATGGGCAACGTAGGAGGCCCAAAGCCAAGCAAAAGAAGACGTCCTCATGAACGTGACGCACTCGATCCTGCTGTATGGCGCCGAAATCTGGGCCGACACCCTTACGATCGAGAATCATAGAAAACGAATTGCTTCAGTGCAGCGGAGAGGGGCGCTGAGGGTAGCGTGTGCATATCCCACGGTATCAGAGCTCGCGTCTTTAGTGGTAGCGTGGGTCCCACCGATAGAACTCCTAGAGCGTCAGAGCGGAAGAGAGTCGTAGAGAGAAAGGCGGTGCTAGCGAAAAAAGTCGTTAAGGCCGAAAAAAAAGCGCGCACTGTGTAGTGGCAGAAGAAATGGGACGGTGATACTAGAGCACGATGGACCGCGAGGCTGATTGGGCGCCTAGCCACATGGACAAACCGAGGACACGGCGAGATTAATTACTACCAAACGCAATTCCCCACAAGACTTGGGAACTTCCAAGCCTATGTCCACGAAATGGGGAAGGTTGAAGACCCCAGATACATACTGTGTGGCGCGAACCAGGACGTCGCCTTCCACACTTTCTTTACCTGCATCAGGTGGGAGCAGGAAAGGAAAGAATTAGAATATAAAATAGGGCAAATAATACCCGAAAATGTAATAGAGAAAATGTTGAATAGTGAGGGAGAATGGGACTCCGTAGCCACCTACGTTGAGGGGGTCTCCGGAAAAAGAAATTAGAAACTGACAACGCTCACGAGCCGAACCCAGCAGACTAAAAGGGCCATACCGTTTAGACCCAGACGAAACATCATCGCAGATCCGCAAACGCCACTGGGGAAGAGAGAAGTGAAAGAATCTTCAGGCAAACAAGGACGGAACACAAGCAGGCAAAAAAAAGCGCGCCCCCCTGCAGTAATGCGAAAGCGGGTACAAATCCCACAGGCCCCGGAAGTGCGGCCCCTTCCGGACGTCGTATCGAAGATTTTCCACAATCCCCATAAAAAAAAACTTGCTAAATTATGGGCAATATTGCGACATTGTGTGGTCGAGCATTCGATCGAGACTCACGTGACGCCGGGCGTCCCAATAAAATAGATGAAACGAGAATCGTGTCATTGAAAAGTACGTTAAGACAATGGGATAAACGCGAGGCCTCGGTTGTATTTAACAAAGAAAAAAATTACCGCAGAGTGGATAAAAAATAAGGGAGAGCCCTGATTTGCCATTTTATCGGAGACAAGTAGGTCGTCGCTCTGAGCTGTACAAATATATATATGAATATATTAGAAAGTTGCATATGAAACCGCCCATTTTTCTGCGAAAGAAAATATAGTGGTTCGGTAGCTAATCAACGAGCTGGTTCATTAAAAAAACTGCCCATCAGTAGGGACAAGCTTGGTCCTTTTTTCGACCAACAATTAGATTCCAGGCCGGAAGAATTCGGTTTCTTTTAAGGCAAGCCAGGCATTTAGCCTTTTTTGGACTCATTTGTACGAGGTAAAGTGCTGAGCCGTGAACGCTGACTGCATCGACCGGCACAAATGGTAATCGAAGGGGGCGATGTCTGGTGAATTTGGTGGGGTAGAATTTCCTATTTCACTCCTTCTAAATACTTCTTCACCGGTTAAGCAGCAGTTGAAGTCGATAACGATCACCAGTTATGATTCCCGACGGTTTCAGCAGCTTGTAATACATGACATCCCTGATTTGGGTCGTTTTCCACGCTCCTTGTTGTCCACAGGGTAATCAGAACTTTGGACGCGGCGAAACCGTTCCGTGCACGTTGTACTCGATGGAACGTCTTCGATATATACTTCCTCTAGCAAGCGATGCATTTCGCGACTAATTTCTTCACCAGCAAATAAGGAAATATAATTTACCATAAATGTGACTTATTTGAAAAAGAAACTTGCTATTGTAAAGACAATTAAAATAGATTATGTCAACACGTCGCACACATATAACACATGTCGTTTAGGCGGGACTCTAAGGAGCAATCATCATGCGGATTGCCAACTTTTAATTCGAGAAAATAGTGTAGCTAACGCTTTCATTGACGCCAACGTATTATCGGCGTCTCGTCTTTCAGCGATACTTCGTACGCTTCCCACTCCTTTTCTACTGGTGAGCATCTAGACCAGGGGTTCCCAAAGTTTTTTCTACCACCTACTACTTGAAATGAAAAAGTTTTTTCTACCCCCTACTACTTGATATGAAAATGCTCCGCCTCCCTCCCAATTGCCGCAATTTTATAGTTCTTACAAATCGTCCAGGGTCGGTCTGTAAACTTCAAGCAACTTTTTTTACTAACCGTTTGCGTCGCCTGCGCCCCCCATTACATGCCCCCCCCCCCCCCCCGGAGGGTGGAGGGGGGGTGCAATTTGAAAATCGATTCTCTAGGACCATGCGAGCAGGCCAGGTTCAACGCATACTGTTACATTCTAGCGAATGTGCCTTCTCTCGGTTATTCCCAATATCCTCATTTGCCGTTATAAGCTTGCCGTTATAATACATGTATATATCTAAAAATAAGACGCGTCACCCCGTGCGGAAATTTGACAGGGCATCCCTGATAAAAATAAGGGCCTTTAAGGGCTTATTTAAGGCTTTCCTTATTAGGGAAGCCTCAAATAAGCCCTTGAAGGCCCTTATATGGCAATCCCGACAGGGAGTGCCACAATAGGGCCAGGTTTGGGCATTATAGGAACCGGACCAATATACATAGCTTGGACTAAATCGTTTGCGGTATTTTAATTACTACACTCAATTATTCGATAATAGGTAAAAATAGGATAAAAACGTGAGGGCATTAAAAATTATTATATATATCACATTTACAAATCCTTCAAAAAATTACATATTATTCTTATTGCCTTATTCACTCATGGTGTGATGCAAGCGCGTATGTTCAAACAATTCCATTCGGTTTTTTTTTACATTTTTATAGTGACTATTTTTCGCCGAATACTTTCCATATGAAAAATTATTTCTTCCGAAGATTTTGATGATATTTTCCACTCATGAACTTTACCCGATTGTGTAGGATAAGTCAATAGATCGGTTTTCGTTTTCCAGATATTACTTTCCATTTGTGGAAGGCCCTATTGTGGCAATAGGACCCATATTGCCATAATAGGACCCGCAAAGGCCTTTATTATGGCTACCCCTGTGGGGGTTGCCATATAAGGGCCTTCAAAGGCTTATTTTTATGAGGGATGCCCTGTCAATTTTCCGCACGGGATACCTATTTGGACTTCCAATAGAACGTTTTATTTTTCCAAGGTAATTTTTGAAGGGGAAGCCATTTATTTTGCTCACGTTGCATCCAAAATTATCAACGTCATCTACTACATGGCAAAGCAAACACCTACACTGACAGAGAAATTCTATTGATATTAACTAACCGCGTCTATTTGATTTATTTATATTTGAATTATCTAGATTTCCCATGGAATCAAATTTTTCTTATTGCATTCCATTATTGGAATTATTTATTTAAAAAATATTCATTTATGCAAATCAAAATCTATTTAATATCGTCCAATAACTAAATATCTAATTTAAACCTAATAAATCTGTGATTCGGTTTCATCTGTTCAAAAAACAATTTACTTGAATTCGCTAAAAGGATCTATATGATGTTAATTTTTTTAAATTAAATACAATTTTCGTAGAGTCAACCATTTTTCTATTTAATTGAACTAATGGTCTGTCTTTATTGCAACACTCATATCAAAGGGGTGTGGGGGTAGAGAGGGTGGAGAGAGAGAGAGAAATTATATATATGTATATGTATAGGTTATGCGCATGTTATTCGATAAAACTCTCTAATTATCACAATGATATTAACTAATTGATATAGTTTATGTGATACAGCAATTAATTATAGGAATTTATTTGGTCTCTTATGCCATATCTGCGACGAAGATGTTACAAGCACTCGGTAGCATAGGGGCAGCGTGCGAGGCTATGAGTAGGTAGGTACTAGGTTCAATACCCACATAGGTGCAATATTTTCCTCGAAAAAAATCATTCCGAAAGGCCAGGCCATGACGAATTACGATACAAAATCGTTGTGGTAAACTCTCAAACAAGCGCTTAATTTGATTTTGGATTCATGAAATATTTAATGCACATAGCACACTTAGAAGTACAGTGTACATTTAAGCAAATAAAGATTTCTTTGAATCGAATCTTTATTTATTCGATTTGAATATATTTGATATTTAAAAAGAATAGCTGAAACGAATAAAAAGATATATTTGAAACAAATAAGATCGTAGTAGGCCGTGCGACAAGGAAAAAACCTATCTCATTTAAATAGATCCTATTTAAATAATTTAAAAAAAATTGCCAGTGTATGTGACCTTATATAAACGGACACATGTACGCAGAAATACATACATTTACATACACGTGACCATATCCATTGACAGAGATAACTTATGGGCACACCATGGTTTACATGAGGCGTCGATCAGGCATCCTTGAAGGCCCTCATTATTCTGCCTTTAATGGCCCTCACTAAGCTGGCGACACTGTTTGCCGCTGCGGTACTTTCCTGACCCACAGTCTTACATTCAGGTCTGGAAACGAAGCCACATTTCAATGATGCCGTGAGGTACTGTTACAAGATCCACTTTTTATTCCACTCGCCGCCACATGCGTCTCTCCTATCGGAAAATATCCCCCACCCACGGTCTTCTGTAATCTCACCCTTCGCCCCCACTTATAATTTTCGTGTTGTCATGTGAACTATAACCTCGGTCCGTTTGTCATCTCATGCTCTTGAGGCATTTTTTTCACGAACTCGAATACTTAACAATTAATTGATTTACGTCTATAATCGTGTAAAAATACATCCCCGTATACTGGTAAAATTGCGAGCCAATTTACCGAACATTCCACGAAAAATGACGACTCTAAAAAAGGTCTTACTTATACGGCGTTTTATGGAGATAACGCGCTAGCCACATTTCTATGTAATAATATGAACAGTAAATAACTCTAGATGCCAGATCTGCTCACACGTGTAAAATATTGTAAAGATTTCGTAACGACAATAAAAACAGCCGGTCACCGGATGTTTAGAGAAAATATTCAGGATTAAACTTAGAAAAATGTGACTAGCAGAAGAGTTTTCGTAGCTGCGACTTTTCAGAGAATGAGTCTATCAATCAGTTTAGATCTGCAGAGTGGCAAAGACGTACAGAAGCTATTCTGTCTATGTCGCTCACGTACCCGTCAACAGTAATGCCACATAGTGGCGAAAAATGCAAAGAAAAGTGTATCGGCTTAGCGCGCCTAACATATCGTGGCCGTTTCCAAACCTGTATCAAACCTGTATTATTATTAAATGGGACTTCAGTGAATCTTTGCCCTGTTTATCACTTACAATCCAATAATTCTTGACCATTTGTGTCTTGGTCGTATTATGCGGTAGAGAAATTTTTCTAAACTGAAAAGAAATAAATAATTATCTTCGATGTACGATGAACCAAGAACGCCTAGCCAATCCGTCCATTCTATCAATTGAAAGGAAAGTTTTAAGGGAAAGAGATTTCAACGATGTTATTGAGAAGTTCAGTAAAATGAAAGCACGAAAACATGTAAAATAGTTACGCAGCAAAAGCTTTGTTTTTAAACACATAACCCGTGCAGAAATGTGACCCGGCATTCCCTACTTTGTGTCCGGCCCTAACCAGACTTGCCTTGTCTGATTTATCTGGCCGGGCTCTCCCATGGAACAAACAGGGAAGATCACAAAATCGTTTTTTTACGGCTTATCCATTATGTTTGGAAATTACAATCTTCTGGCCGGGATACATTGCGAGCAAGTACATCTTCACGTAATATTTACCCGGCCAGAACATTGTCATGTTCTGAAAAGTGGACCCTGTGTCTAATAACTAAAGAAAAGCTACTTTTGCTTGCGATATGATAATCGACAAAAATGACAATGCTTATAATAAATACCGGGATTACAATAACTAATTATTTGAACATAAAGAATAGCCAAATTATTTTATGAGGCAAAAAAGTAAAGCGGTCATTCGTGGATTTTGAACGCCTTCCCGAGTAGAAATATTGTCAGGCTGGCCTGATATTTGATCTGCGCCTGATCAGCTTGTAGTACGAAGGCCTTACTTAAGTTTGCCTTAATTTGCCTGATCAAGCTGGGGTCAGGCGGTGGTCGAGCAACCGGACTTACGGCTTACTTCAATTCGCCTGACCCGGCTAGCTTCAGGCGATGTCAAGCAACTGGACTTACGGCTTACTTCAATTCGCCTGATCCAGCTAACTTCAAGCAATCATCATGTAACTGGACTTCTACAGTTTGGCACTAAAAACGTGCCTAACCTCATCTTGTCAAATGATACACAGACACGAGAGAAGCACGAGACATATTATTAATCACTTTATACATTTTTACAAATAACGTGTACGTTGTGAATAAGATGAACAAACTCAATCGGAAGATTGCGCAACAACTGTGTCTGCGTGAATAGCGGGCTCTAAATAAGGGAAAAAACGAAGAAATAATACAGCAGCAGGTTAGTATAACAATTAATTTTTTTCAAAGACTTACAATTCTTAAATCTATAAATATAAATTGGATTAAATCTGACTGTAAATTAACCATACGCCAAATTATATATGCATTGGTTGAAATATTTATTATGATACATTTGACAGATCCGGAACAGATCCTCTCAGCGAGGAACAACTCGAAATTCCTGAGGATTGGCATGTGTTGGCGCTACCACTATGTAAGTAGATTTATATTTGTTTTGTGTATCGCTTTTATTTTTCTTTACTTGGTCCGTCTCCTTTGTCAGAGGAGAAAAAGAGACAGCATAGGCCAACCAAATTATGGTAAGCTGACAGCGTAGTTCAATCTGGTAAATGTTTTGCCATCGGTGCTGATTAGCCCGGACAGCGTAGGCTAACCGAATAATGATAAGTTAACTGCGCAGTTCGCTTAAGTGAAAGTAATTCCATCGGTGCAAGTTAGCCCATAAAAAATGCACTTCGGATGGACATTACATTCACTGAACTGACTACGCTGTCAACTTACCATTATTTGGTTGGTCTTCGCTGTACGGGCCCAGACAGCGTAGGCTAACCGAATAATGACAAGTTGACTGCGTAGTTCAGTTAAGTGAAAGTAAGTCCATCGGTGCAAGTTAGCCCATTAGAAATGCACTTCGGATGGACATTACATTCACTGAACTGCACTACGCTGTCAACTTACCATTATTTGGTTAGCCTTTGCTACGGGCCCGGACAGCGTAGGCTAACCGAATAATGATAAGTTGACTGCGTAGTTCAGTTAAGTGAAAGTATTTCCATCGGTGCAAGTTAGCCCATAAGAAATGCACTTCGGGTGGACATTACATTCACTGAACTGCACTACGCTGTCAACCCACCATTACTTGGTTGGTCTTCGCTGTACGGGCTCTCCTGCTTCAATTCTAATTTTCGTTAAAAAATGACCGCTCGCAGCTTTCGCAACAATTTTTTTTCTTCTTTAAAGTAGATAATTGGATGGTGAGAAAAAGGAAAAAAAAATAGAGCTCAAATTTGTGCCACTCTAATAAAATAATGTGCATACCTTATATAGATATATATGTAGACATTGAATTCTAAGTGGGATACACATTTTCGTATTTTTCAGTGGCTGTCATTTCGAAATATAGGGAACACGGAATAGAAGTTCTTTCGAAGCAAATTGGACAAGCTGTTGGAGCGGTATCAAGGCCTGATTAATTCAGCAAAAGACTCGGACAAGTTTCGAGCGTCGCGTAAAAAAACGAACAGAACGCCCAATGTAACGTTTCCTAGAAACGTCTGATCATAAAAACGTTGAGCTCTGTTTACTTTATTCACGAATTTTCTTAAGTTTTTGTTTAAAAAATATATTAGTTAATTTCGGGATGATAAGTGGAATATAATACAGTGATATATCTTAGTTTATTTCGAGTTTTTGTTCTATTACAAATACAAGAAAAATGATGTTTGTTTTCCACATAGATATATGTGAAAAATATATGTGATAAATTTTATATTAAGATTAAAAAATAAACGATCAGCGTTATTTATAAAGTGGTACCTTTTTCTCTTTTGTGTATGCGTTGTATTTTTTATTTCAGGAAAAAATCGGTCATCCTGAACCGTGAAAAATCATATGATTTTTCATTTTGATCAAGCCGTGAAAAATTAAGCTCTTATCAGGCCTTAATTTTTTACGCTGATCAGGCCTTGATCTTTTACACTGACCAGGCCTTGATTTTTTACCCTGATCAGGCCTTGATAGTTTACCCTGATCAGGCCTTGATTTTTTACCCTGATCAGACGGAAGTCAGGGATTGTGTTTCAAAAATGATCAGGGCTTGATAAAAAATTCTGATCAAGGCTGGAAAAAGAAGTCAGGATGCCTGATCAGGTGTTTATTGTAGCTGGAGCAAGATTTCTACTCGGGTTGTCGCCATGTTGGGAAATATCAATGTTCTGGCCGGGAAGACATTACCCGAATCTATTTCGCCAACATTCCGTGAGGTAGCTATAAGCGAAGCGCTTCCCGTAAGAAATGTACCATCGTACGAGGATAAAAGTTCGTGCTGTGAGTTGTACCACGTACAGAAGTGCTATGCTTACCCTTTGCACTCTAGGCCTTTTTTGCTCGGATTGTGATCTGTGTACGTTATTCTGTCTCTTCACTTACCGGGAAATGCGAGCAAGCATATGTATGTACTCACATACTACCCTAGCAAGTAGATAACCAACAAACAATATGTTGTCGAAATACTAAATTAAATACACTCCCGATTTTACCTCCTCAAGGATTTCAAAAACGCTGAAACGTCATCTTTAATTTCCTCGTCTGTTCCTAGTTATTTCCCGATCTATTCCCTCCAACTTTCCTGGTCATTGATCGCTTGTTATTCGGCCCGTTCCTGGTCAGTTCCCCAGAAAGGGAACGGCAGATCGGGCCCTAGCTTTGGACCCGTTACATTGCGAACCTATTCCAGGGTGGAAGGCCCGCCGAGAGCCTGATATTATCTAGGGTAGGCAGATCAGCGGCAGTACTTTTTCCTGACTCAAATTTCTACACGGGAATCACATTAAAAGTTACTTTCTTGTTATAGTCTTCATTATTTCTTTGCATTCTACCTGCTAGGTGCTGTGCTGAATGCTGATCCGTATTCTAGTTTTTTAAAGCCATATCATAAGTAGCACGTATATTACAATTACATATCATCAATAATACATCCATTTACCCCGTTAGCAGACGGGGGCCTCATTAATATGCCGCCCCGGGCCTCCGACGGGCTTAGCCTGTCACTGGCTCCGCGGGAAAAATGGAGGTTGATTCTATGATAACAATGTTTTCGGAAAAGAAATTCGGCGTAAAGTATGGAAATTATATAGGTGATGGGGGTTCAAAAACTATCAAGGCCATACTAGAACTAAATTTTTATGGTGACGAGTTGACTGTTATAAAAAGTGAATGCATTGGCCACGTAGAGAAGAGAATGGGCACCAGACTCCAAAACGTGAGAAAGGAAAAAAAAACTTTCCGGACGAGGCAACTTAACGGATAAAGTTGTAAAAAAAACTCCCAAAATATTATGGTTTGAGCATCCAAAGAAATGTAAATAGTGTTGAAATTATGAAAAAAGAGATTATGGCTAATTTATATCATATTTGTTCAACAAAGGAATAGCCGAATCACGAATACTGCTCGACTGGACCCGAAAGCTGGTGCAAATGGCAGAAAGCAATCGCCTTAAATAAAAATCCAAAATTGGAAGATCTTTCACCTTTACTTCACGAAAATATCAAACAGCATCTCCTGCCAATTTATCAAGATTTGTCAAGAGATGATTTGCTAGAAAGATGCTTGGGTGGCCATACCCAAAATGCTAACGAAAGTTTCAACTCGACAATCTGGCGATTGGCTCGGAAACACTTACATTCTGGAGTAAAAATTGTTGAAATTTCGGCCTACATTGATGCTGGGGTATTCAATGATGGTTTTTCTTCGATCCTAAGGATTATTAATGCGTTGGACATAATCAGTGGCACCAACTGCAGAGTTTTCGCCGAAACTTATGATGAGGCGCGAATTGTACGACAGAACCGAATGAGTCTTTCTAAGACAAAAGAAGCTCGTACAGCCCGGAAACAGCAGCTAGCGGAGGAAAATCAGTTTTTCGAGGAAGTTGAAGGTCTACTATACACGCCTGTGATTGCTGATTGATCGGTAAGTCACTACAATTAATAGTTTTCACACGTTGAAACTGTAAACGCGATTATCTCGAAACTACTTTTTCAAAAACTGCTCGTGTTCTAGCTCAAAAAGTTATCGACCGATTTGGATGAAATTTTCGAACGTTACTCTCACAAGGAACATCCCTCAGGTGTCGGCCTCCGATTTTGTTGAAACTCATATATGTGATAGAGTATCGAAAACTTTGAGACACGTATTTTTTTTATCGGCGGAAAAACGGATTTAAGGGGGAAAACCGCCCCTCAAAAAAGGCATGTTGAGGGGTGATTTTGCAGTTTCATCCAGAAGCAATCCACCGATCTGAATGAAAAAAAAAACGAAAATTCTTCTAATGAAAAGCTATGAAAAATACACTATGAAAATGTTGAGAAAAAATTAAATTAGGGGGTAAACCACCCCTCAATTTGCATTTTTTTCACCCCACACTTAAGAGGGTTGTATGCAAATTAATAAAACAGGTATCATTTTGAAGAGCAATTAAAATTAAAGTTGACGGGTTTTTGCGTTTTGGCGGCATAGCAAATTTAAGGGGGTAAACCACCCCTAACATAAATTTATTTATCATGGTCGTTTTTTCTGTGTTTAAAGTATATCCGCTGATTTTAAATATTTCTATAAGCTACAATTCAATGTTTTATCATATTTTAAAATTGTTACATTCGTCTTAAGGGGTAACTACCCCTCTGACGAGAAACATCATTGAAGTATCCGCTTTCGATTTCGTTGAAACTCATATATGTGGTAAAGCATTGCAAACTATTAAACATGTTTTTTTTGTATCGGCAGAAAAACGGTGTTAGGGGATGAAACCACCCCTCAAAGTTTCTCCCACAAGCAGTCCACCGATCTGAATGAAACAAAATTGAAAATTCCTGTAAAATCAAGCGATGAAAAATCCACTACAAGAGTGTTGATTAGAAATATAATGAAGGGGTAAACCATCCCTCCATTTGCCGTTTTTCACGCCACGCTTAAGAGGGTTGTATGAAAATTAATAAAACAGGTATCATTTTGAAGGGGAATCAAAATTCAAGTTGACGCGTTTTTGCGTTTCAGCGGGACAGCAAATTTAAGGGGGGAAAACCACCCCTAACATAAATTTGTTCATCACCGTGGTGTTTTCTGTGTTTAACATGTCTCCGCGGATTCAAAATATTCTCCCGCGTTTTGAAATTATTACGTTTTTAAATTTCTACATTTTAAGGGTAAACTACCCCCTCTAATTGCTTTTCGTTTGAAGTTTCGCGAAAGGTTTCACGAATTTCATTAAAACTGTTTTCATTTCATCGGTAACATCAATTTTATGTTTGTGTGTGCAGGCATATTCGTCTTGAGCTTTAGGAGCGGTACTTTGAGAGTGGGGACTACCCCTTACTCATAAGACTCATATTTTCGTGTCGAAACGCTTCCGATTTTAATATGCACGTCCATTAAGCATCTCCATAGGAATAAACATACACTTTTACTATATCATTAATTACAATAATTTCCAGAATAAGTTAGAAGGCTCACTTCGTATATTTCGGAACGATGATGCACCTGGATCAAGCGATAATTTAGCCAGCGACGTAGTTTTGTGGCGGAATGTATATTTTTATTATTTTACCGTTTATTTAATTAAACATATTAATGAAACTGAGGGTTTTACAGTAGGTTAACGAACATGTTTTTAATATATTTCGACATATTTCATTTGGGAATCATATCAGCTGATTTAATTAATAGTATTTGTGAAAAGTATCGCAGTCATATGCCGTCAAATCATTTTCTTGTGATATATACTTTTTTTTCTAGTCTATCATCTATCAACCATCAAAAATCATGGCTCATAATTCCTGCAATAATGATAATCGTCAAAAAATGCTTTAAACACGACTTTTTGCACCATGCACATCTGATAATGGCCAAATTATTGCAACCGGGTATTCCACAATGTGTGTTCGATTCACCGAAACCAAAGGTAACAGGATTTTCAAAATCTTCTGGTTTTTGAAATGAATGGAAATGTAGGTTAGGGGTGGTTTACCCCCTTAGCATCAACTTGAATTTTGATTCCCCTTCAAAATGATACCTGTTTTATTAATTTTCATACAACCCTCTTATGCGTGGGGTGAAAAACGGCAAATGGAGGGATGGTTTACCCTTTAATTATATTTCTAATCAACACTCTTGTAGTGGATTTTTCATCGCTTAATTTTAGAGAAATTTTCGATTTTGTTTCATTCAGATCGGTGGACTGCTTGTGGGAGAAACTTTGAGGGGTGGTTTCATCCCCTAACACCGTTTTTCTGCCGATATAAAAAAAACATGTTTAATAGTTTGCAATGCTTTACCACATATATGGGTTTCAACGAAATCGAAAACGGATACTTCAATGATGTTTCCCGTCAGAGGGGTAGTTACCCCTTAAGACGAATGTAACAATTTTAAAATATGATAAAACATTGAATTGTAGCTTATAGAAATATTTAAAATCAGCGAATATACTTTAAACAAAGAAAAAACGACCATGATAAATAAATTTATGTTAGGGGTGGTTTACCCCCTACAATTTGCTATGCCGCCAAAACGCAAAAACCCGTCAACTTTAATTTTAATTGCCCTTCAAAATGATACCTGTTTTATTAATTTGTATTCAACCCTCTTAAGTGTGGGGTGAAAAAAATGCAAATTGAGGGGTGGTTTACCCCCTAATTTAATTTTTTCTCAACATTTTCATAGTGGATTTTTCATCGCTTTTCATTAGAAGAATTTTCGTTTTTGTTTCATTCAGATCGGTGGATTGCTTCTGGGTGAAACTGCAAAATCACCCCTCGACACGCCTTTCTTTGAGGGGCGGTTTCCCCCCTTAAATCCGTTTTTCCGCCGATAAAAAAAATACGTGTCTCAAAGTTTTCGATGCTCTATCACATATATAAGTTTCAACAAAATCGTAGGCGGACACCTGAGGGATGTTCCTTGTCAGTAATTTATCGGAAGGATATGCCTAAACGTTGAAAGGTAGCGTGTAAATAAGTATTTTTGTTGGGTCAAATATGTCGAAAAAATGGTCGAAAATTCGAACTTTGGAGTAAAAAGGCTCCCAAATTTTCAATTTTGCACTTTTTCATCATTTTTTAAGTATATCCTTCCCCTTAATATGTCTATAAACGAATGACACTTATTAATTGTTTTTCAGATCAACAGAAAAAGAGTGACAACTGCAGCACTTTTCGATGTCGCGGAAAACAGGTGTCCGAAGACCCTTAACAAAGCCGCCATTTTGTTGGTCATCCCAAAAAAATATGTTTTTTTTTAACTTGACAGTTATAATCAAATCATGTCCAAATTTGAAAATGATCACATTATTTTATCACCTCTAAAAAAATTCCCGAACAATACCTATTTTTCAGTCCTAAAGGGATTTCTCGCCTTAATGTGTGCCGTGATTTGACAGCTTAACCACTAAGTAGGGTTAGGCTGTGCAAAAAATATAAATTTTATTTCATCTAAAGAAAAGTTAGAAGTGTAAAGAAGTTGAAAAAAAGACATGGCCTTTTTAGGGCCATATTAATTTGACGAAGGGTGTAACCTCGAAAAAAACAAACGGCTCTTTTCTGAGCCAAAAATAAATTTAACGTAGGTTCGTTACATCGCGGATTCAGACCTCAGAAAATTCTCTGACATTATGGACACGGCAATAATCGATTTACGTGATAACGCAAAAAATAAAGGTCAAACACGAAATCTCCAAGAATCGGATGCAGGTAAGAAAAAAAAATCACATACCTTCTGCGTCCAAACATTGTGCATTCATCATAGAACAACGTAAACAAGCTTGGCATCAGTTTTTCTATAAATGCTCACAACTGCTTAAAAGACTTAGGTATAGTGTCGTGAAGATTAATGAATTGCCTTGCATCAGTGCTTTCAACTGCGTGTACAATGACTGCGAAAGCTGGACTTCGCAGAGTGCTCTCTGTGCTTTGCAAGAGACGAAAGCTGTTTTGGGATACTTTTGTGTCGCAAAAGCATTTCTACCCTGTGTCAACCGAAAAAACTTTGTTCGGATATAACAATTGGGAAAACCTCACCTCTCGCTTTACTCACAATAGTGTCCATGCGAAGAACTACAAGTGACGAAAAAAATGTTTTGTTAGACTTTCTCCATAGTACTGTTCATGTAAAAACATCTGACTAACATTTCATAACTTGAATCATCAGAAGATTTCTATCGCCGCTGAACAAGATGACAATTTTCACAAGCTGTGGAAATTTGAATAATTTGCCCGACTGTTTATAAAACTTGTCATTTTGCTCAGCGGCGAGAGATATGTTATTATGATTTACTGAATGCCTCTAAAGAAAGTTTGAAATCTTACTCAGAGGTTTTCACGTAGACAGTACTGTGGAGCAAGTCTAACGAATCATTGCTTTCAACCCTTGTAGTTCTTCGCCTGGGCACTATTGCGAGTACAACGAAAGCTAAGATTTTCCCAATTTTTATATGTGAACAAAGTTTCTTTGGAGTACGCGGTAGAGAAATTTGTGTGCGGCTCAGGAGTATCTGCAAAATGCTTGTGTCCCTTGAAAAGAGCAGAAAGACTATAAAGTGTAGCTTTCGCACTCACCGTACACATAGTTATAAGCACTGCCTCAAGTTAATTCATTTGTCTTGACAACGGGGAATGTAGTTTTCCAAAACAACGAATATTCATAGAACAACTGATGCCGAGCTTGTTCACGTAGTTCTGTAATACATCCGCAATGTTTGGCCCTAGAAGGCGGGAAATAATTGAGTGGTTTAAATGCTTTGAACATAAATTGGATTGTGAGACTGTAAGAGTGAGAGTCCTGAACTTGACCGCGAAAATATTTTAAGTACGGTCGAGTTGCATGTATTTGTATTTTCCATTTCTCTCCTTGTATTATGAAGGAGCATCTCCTTTTTGTAAAATGAGGTAGTGAATTTCTAACAAAGTGTGTAAAAACGTTTGAAGCATTTTCACAGCCTGCACCGACCAAAAACAGTTTGAGCATTCAAGGAGAATTCATTTTCGATTCAAAAAAAGTTTGCGCATTTGAAAAGAATTCGTTTTAGTTCCAAAAAAAGTTTGAGGGTTTAAGAAGAATTCATTTTCGTTCCCAAAAAAGTTTAAGAATTTACGAATTCGTTCCATTCCAACGATGCAAACTTCAGCGTCATAGAGTTGGGATCACAAAGATTAAGAAAACAAAAAAATTATGAAAATGTTTCAGTGATTTTCAAATTGCTCTATCTCCGCGAAAAATCATCATAGGAGAAAATTTTAAAAAGCATTTTAAAGGTTAGAATCTCCGGATTTTAAGCTTCCACTTAAAATAATTGTTTGCTCTTTTGTTATTAATAAATCAAAAGAAGCGTCGCAAAGGAAAATGTCGGATTTTTGTTTCGAAAAGGTGTACAGACAAGGAAAAATTTGTTTGATTAATGACGCAATCAGACGTATTTTCCTTGGATCACCCTTTCTATTTTGAACTTTGAAACAAATATATATCAATTACGTGATCAAAGTTAAAGGACACTTCTGACTTGAATAATCAATAACTCATGGACCAATCATCGTACACGAATTTAAAGGGCAGTTCTGGACAGCTGAAAGTATGCTCTTCAAGATAAGAAAAATCACTTTTAATTAATTTGTTTTCTGTGAGATGTGCAGTTAAAAAATGTCAAAAATGCTGTTTATTCTTTAAATTGCAAAAGTTACGACATCTTTGCGGATAGCTATCGCGAATATTATGCTCAGGAATTTTTTCCAAGTTGATAGTGTTCACAAAAAGTATGCTAAGCGTAAAGTTGTCCCGCTTTTTGCCCTGTAGCCCGAATGATGAAAGTTTTGAATTTGGTGAAAAAAATGACGGAAAAAATAGTTTTTCGACATTGACGGGTATTTTCGCTCATGTAATGTGAGAATTTGTATCAATTTTTTCTCTTAGTAGCAATATGACTTTTTAAAATTAAATATGTTCGAAAATATGATTTCTAAGCTTTAAAAATTTAGTGTGCAACATAACTAGTAAACTGGCTTGGCTATTTCGTAAAAGTGATTTCACTTTTTTTGTACATTTGCATTAGAGAAGTGTAATGAAATCATTTTTGAACTTAAATAAAAAGTATAGTTTGAGATATTCGAGATAAATCAGAATTTTTTATATCGTAAAACAAGCGATAACGATTTTGAGGGATTTTTATTACTTGGCGTTGTTTTTTATATACTATACACGGGAAGAACATGCGTCACGTTATCACGAAATCAATCTTGTAGATCGGCATAATCTTGCGGGGGCACGGAAAAAGTGGTAAATAAAAATGAAAAATGCGCGGGCTGGAGTGAAGTGTCGGGGAGCACAGTGACTGTGGCATTACGTAGCACGTGTGGTGCCCGGGTGTATATCGTGTGTATCAGGTGACGCAACGACACGATTAATAGTACGAATAAGAGGTGACCACCGCGAGCATGAACAGCCCTAGAGATCCAGTTGTACTGATATACCATAATTTGAAGCACAGTTGAACTCTGACACAGTGCTACTTCCCACCCCTATTTTCCAACGTACTACAAGTGTACGCTTATAAAGGGTGCATGTTTTCAATCTTTCTACGCATTTGCGTGTAAATATCTTTACGAAACAAACTATGGTCCGTTTGGACAAAAAGTGACCGGTCAAACTTGTACCATTAAAAGTGGAAGAAAAAGGAACATCATGGAGACAGCATCGACAAAATGAAACAAGAAACCCATGAAGGAAATAAAAATAAAACACCACGGATGCACCATGGAGAAGATGGGAAGAAAACACGATGGATAAAATTTAAAACAACACCATAGAGACTAGATGTAGGAGTCGAAACTCCAATGGAGATACAGTGAAAAAAGTGTACTCGAAAATGCGAATAATATGGGTGGCGTTGCAATCGAACGTGGCACATTCAGAAAGGAAAACACGCGCATTTTTCGACCCCCCCCCCCCCTTTTTACCTGCGCCTAGCGCAATAGCCCGGGATGGGGCTCAACGCGAATGATAGTAAGAATTCGATTATAGGTTAATTGAATAGATTCGAGTCAGATTTGGAAAGAATTAGTAGGTTTCGAAAGGGCAGGACAATGCCTGAGACCATTGAAATAACCTTTGCATTTCCACAGCATTTGGAATGAATTTTTTTGTTATCTATACGTTGTACTTTTATATAATCATGATTCGATTTTTTTATTCCAATAGTAATTTGGTTTTTTTTTAAATAAAATATTTAGAAAAAGATTATGTCTACGATTTGACAATCTTGGGTACATTTTTTAAAACTTGCTTGGCTTTTTATAAAAAGTTATTTCACTTCTTTTGTACGTTTAAATTGAAATGTAACAATCTAAATAAAACTATCATTTGAAATAGAATGAATTATTTTTGTTTAAACAAGTGCTAACGTGACCAGGAGTTTTCATAACCCGCGCTAAACATCGTGCCCTATGTTGTTTTCGAAAGAAATCGTGTCCTATATTATTCTCGAAACATACAAAATCGATAATCGTGACACAGTTTATATACCAGTAACGTTGTATCGAGTATCGCTAGAGCGGCGTGGCTCAGCGGTTACAGCGCCTGATGAGCATGTCACCGACCCGAATTCGATCCTAATTTGGTTTTTTAATTTTGCTTTTGTTCACACGTCATATGAAAACATACGTTTATTTCTAGCAAATACAGGCGATACAAAATGAATTTACTATATCATTTAAAACATCGGTATTCCATGTCGCGCATTGTATTTTTTTTCTACGAATATTTAATTATTAGGATACAGGTAATATGCAATGAGCGAAATGATATTTAATGCGGAGAAGAATTTACTATTCAGATCCGAACTAATTGTGTAACAATAGTAACGTATCGCTATCACTGGCATTTGCGGCAGGTGCGACCACACCATATGCGTTGTATAAATACGACGGCGTTGCAAAAGCAATTTTTCGTCAACAAGGAAAGGGAGAAGCAGACCACGGTTACATTTTGGAATGCGATTCGCGGTTCTGTCAGTTTTGCAGCATACCACTGTCATAAATAATATAGTAGATTCATTTTGTGTCTCCTGTATTTTCAATAAATAAACATGTGTTTTCACGTTAAGTATGAAACTAGAGAAAATAAAGAAAAAAATCCAAGGTGGGATCGAGTCCAGGTCGACCGCGTGGTAGTCGGGCCCTCTAACGGCTGAGCCACGCAGCTCTGGCGGCACTCCATACAACATTCCTCGTATATAAATTGAGTCACGATAATCTATGGGCTATTTTCAAGAATGGCTCAGAATGGCGATCTCTCCTTTACATGGTAGAAATCGGTGACCCCAAGTTGGCGCCCTTCCTGCGACTCGTTGCTATTGTCACTCTAAAAATGCATTGTATATTCGAATGTAGATTTTCTAGCTTCAGACTTTCAGACAGACCAGTGCAGATATCCATAAGACTACAAATCACATTGATCCCTTACAAGTACAGTAAAAACCGCAAAAAAGTCGCAAAACCGCAAAAATCGATTTCCGTGCAATGAATTCCAAGGAATATTCCCACTGTAAGAACTAGAAAGATTTCTTACACTAGCACTTGCACTTTCACTTGTACTCTGTTCTTCAGCTTCTCTGTATTTTCCTGTAGTAAATAGATTTTCTTGGAAATATTTTCTACATTTCTTCGCTGTTCGAGATGGATCACCTAAACTTCCTTTTGGGTACGAACTCATTTTTAGCTCTCAAAACCGTTGTGTACATACTGAGTACCGAAGCTAAACAGATTCGATTGCTGGCCCTAACATTCTGTAATAAATACTCATATACAGAGCACAACCATCAAATCACTGTAAGTAAAATAAAAAACGGGTTCCGAAACATCTGCTCTACACAAAATAACGGTACAAGAGTTTCAAACAATGAGAGTTATGAGGGTAGGGCTCCTTATCCCGAGCGGTCCCTTATATCTGCGGCACGCTCCGGCTAAGCGGTGGGGTGAGTCACTTTCACATGCAATCACTTCGGAACTGCTACGAATTTCGGTTTTGAACTATGCCACCGGATTATTGAGATGTTTAACTAACATTATACGTTTAAAAAAACAATTGTTTGATACCGCTACGTGTTCTTCCCCACTTAATGTAAAATAAAAAAATTTGAACCTGCCCACATCGTTCCAGAAAAAATTCACGCAAGCTCCTTTTTTTCGGCCACTATCTAGGTGTAACCCGTTAAGACTAACGTATATTTTTAAAAATTTGTCTGTATATGAAGGATGTCCCATTTATCTTGAGAATTCAAAATAACTGTAGAACAGCAAAGTAAATAGAAAAATCCCGAGACACGTATCGAGTAGATTCCGTCGAGGAGAGAAATGCACTTTTTAAATTTAGTCCACGGTTATAGTGTGATTTCAAGGTGAACGTTTTTTTTTCAATGAAAACCTACATTTTTTACAGTGACATCTTATTCTCCGTAAAAAAGACAACGTTACTTTTGCACGAAACATTTTTTCATATTTTTTTAACAAACACGAAAAAAGTTTGTACGTAACGATCTAATCTTTTTTTCTCACGATTTCATAAGAAATACAATGGGCACTTTTATTCGGAATGTTTGTCTCAATATCCGCAGAGAGACTTTTTTTTAGTTTATCAATTATTTATTCGCCGTATTCATCGACGTTTGCAAGTGAAAGGCCAGCGTTTACAAGTTTTTTGACATAAAAAAAATAACAATGGCAAAAAAACTGTTTTGGACAACCGTTATCTGATTTTATTACGTAGAACAGAATGCCATTATAAAAAACCTGATCACCATATTGCTCTGCTGAAACCCTACAACTTTTGTTTAAAAACTTTTTCAATTGGATGTAGGGTTCCGAGAAATTTCCCTGTCCCCCTCCGACCGGGGCACCTTGTGTATAATGACAAGCGTATTTCCGTCGTTGGACCGAGCTACCGAAGGCATCGTTTCTGTCCGGCTTCGAAATTCGAGCCCCGCGGGCAAAAGAGAGATAAGGTGGAAAAGAGTTTCGTAGCCTAAGAACTTGCGGAATTAAAAATGCACCGAGAGCTTCCGGGCTGTTCGGAAGCGCTCGAGAGCACGAACTGGAACAGCTGTGAAATACACAATTGATAAAACGTATTCGCAGTGATCGGGGACAGGGACGAAAAAAATCCACGATGAAAAAGGGGGATGCGTATATATAGGGTGTGCTATATGAAGTAGTACAAGCTGATGTTTCAAAAACTACTCATTGCAATGAAGAATAGTGCGGTGCATTTTCGATCGTTCTGAATCCGATTACGATTGGGTGCCATTAAAAATGCAAGCCTCCACTTATGATACCTCCAAATTCCCGTTATTTGATCTTGACGCGCGCACTGCCAAAGTTGAAAATACAATCGTCGTATTTCCTCCTCCAAACGCTACAACGTTCTCGAGATATATCCAACTGTCGGCTTTTGAACGGGATACCCGATACATTGACGAAAACTTTAAAGAGCCGCAACTCCGCCAATTTTCTAGCTTGGAATATTTTTTTCAATCTCTGGACTCGTTTTCGATCTGGCTATAAAATGCCTAAAATGCTGAACGTGACCTTCTCGTATGCTACAATGAAAACCTAAAAGATTTTTTCGAAAATATTTTCGGTTGGGGTTCTCGAGCCCGAAATGCATATCGCGATATTACTTAAAACAGACGTCCTTCTTTCTTCCCCGCCCGCCCCTCTCTAGTTTCACTTGCTATCCTTTGTTTTCGCTTCATTGAATTACCATGAATCTCTGGAGAACAGACTCGCTAGGCTCGCGATCTCGTCCTTCCACAATAGACGGAAAATCCTCTTCACCAGTGGCTTTTCTGGTAGAGATGTCCCGCTGAAGTGCGAGCTCCATATTATTGTTGCCTTGCAGAACTTCGGAGACAGCTTAGTGCTCCGGGCGTTGAGTACTCCAGAGAGAGGGATAATCACAAAGCTCGGCGACGAGAGAGGAAAGGAGCGAAACGAATGCAAGAAACATCGGTAATACCTACAATGTTACTTCTTTTGTAAACATTCGATCTTTCGTCTGAAAGAGGACAAGTTTCTTGCAAGCTCGTAACTCAGTTATCTCCCGATCTTCTATCCGGGCGATTCTTTTTTTCATCGTTTGTTCAAGACTATGCCATTTGGCTTTCACGGACCCCTAGTTCCTCTTCTTCATTCGTAAGAGACAAAGAAAGGGAGAGAGGAGAGAGAGAGTGAGAGTCAGAGTCGGAGTCAGAGTGAGAATAAAAAGCGAGTGAGAGTGAAAACAGAGTGAGAGTGAGATGCAGAGTGAAAATCAGATTCGGGGTGAAAGTCAAAGTGTCAAAGAGTGAGAATAAAAAGAGTGACTGCGAGAATCAAAATGAGAGTTAGAGTGAAAGGTAGAGTAAGACAGAGTAAGGATCAGAATGAATCAGAGTGAGAGTTAGATTGAGTGTGAAAGTTAGAGTATGAGTCAGAGTAAGAATAAGAGGGGAAAAACAGAATAACAGTCAGAGTGAGAGTCGGGTTGACAGTCAGAATGAGAGGAAAAGTGAGAGTAAGACCGAGGATGCGTGTGTGTGTGTGTGTGTGTGTGTGTGTGTGTGTGTGTGTGTGTGTGTGTGTGTGTGTGTGTGTGTGTGTGTGTGTGTGTGTGTGTGTGTGTGTGTGTGTGTGTGTGTGTGTGTGTGTGTGTGTGTGTGTGTGTGTGTGTGTGTGTGTGTGTGTGTGTGTGTGTGTGTGTGTGTGTGTGTGTGTGTGTGTGTGTGTGTGTGTGTGTGTGTGTGTGTGTGTGTGTGTGTGTGTGTGTGTGTGTGTGTGTGTGTGTGTGTGTGTGTGTGTGTGTGTGTGTGTGTGTGTGTGTGTGTGTGTGTGTGTGTGTGTGTGTGTGTGTGTGTGTGTGTGTGTGTGTGTGTGTGTGTGTGTGTGTGTGTGTGTGTGTGTGTGTGTGTGTGTGTGTGTGTGTGTGTGTGTGTGTGTGTGTGTGTGTGTGTGTGTGTGTGTGTGTGTGTGTGTGTGTGTGTGTGTGTGTGTGTGTGTGTGTGTGTGTGTGTGTGTGTGTGTGTGTGTGTGTGTGTGTGTGTGTGTGTGTGTGTGTGTGTGTGTGTGTGTGTGTGTGTGTGTGTGTGTGTGTGTGTGTGTGTGTGTGTGTGTGTGTGTGTGTGTGTGTGTGTGTGTGTGTGTGTGTGTGTGTGTGTGTGTGTGTGTGTGTGTGTGTGTGTGTGTGTGTGTGTGTGTGTGTGTGTGTGTGTGTGTGTGTGTGTGTGTGTGTGTGTGTGTGTGTGTGTGTGTGTGTGTGTGTGTGTGTGTGTGTGTGTGTGTGTGTGTGTGTGTGTGTGTGTGTGTGTGTGTGTGTGTGTGTGTGTGTGTGTGTGTGTGTGTGTGTGTGTGTGTGTGTGTGTGTGTGTGTGTGTGTGTGTGTGTGTGTGTGTGTGTGTGTGTGTGTGTGTGTGTGTGTGTGTGTGTGTGTGTGTGTGTGTGTGTGTGTGTGTGTGTGTGTGTGTGTGTGTGTGTGTGTGTGTGTGTGTGTGTGTGTGTGTGTGTGTGTGTGTGTGTGTGTGTGTGTGTGTGTGTGTGTGTGTGTGTGTGTGTGTGTGTGTGTGTGTGTGTGTGTGTGTGTGTGTGTGTGTGTGTGTGTGTGTGTGTGTGTGTGTGTGTGTGTGTGTGTGTGTGTGTGTGTGTGTGTGTGTGTGTGTGTGTGTGTGTGTGTGTGTGTGTGTGTGTGTGTGTGTGTGTGTGTGTGTGTGTGTGTGTGTGTGTGTGTGTGTGTGTGTGTGTGTGTGTGTGTGTGTGTGTGTGTGTGTGTGTGTGTGTGTGTGTGTGTGTGTGTGTGTGTGTGTGTGTGTGTGTGTGTGTGTGTGTGTGTGTGTGTGTGTGTGTGTGTGTGTGTGTGTGTGTGTGTGTGTGTGTGTGTGTGTGTGTGTGTGTGTGTGTGTGTGTGTGTGTGTGTGTGTGTGTGTGTGTGTGTGTGTGTGTGTGTGTGTGTGTGTGTGTGTGTGTGTGTGTGTGTGTGTGTGTGTGTGTGTGTGTGTGTGTGTGTGTGTGTGTGTGTGTGTGTGTGTGTGTGTGTGTGTGTGTGTGTGTGTGTGTGTGTGTGTGTGTGTGTGTGTGTGTGTGTGTGTGTGTGTGTGTGTGTGTGTGTGTGTGTGTGTGTGTGTGTGTGTGTGTGTGTGTGTGTGTGTGTGTGTGTGTGTGTGTGTGTGTGTGTGTGTGTGTGTGTGTGTGTGTGTGTGTGTGTGTGTGTGTGTGTGTGTGTGTGTGTGTGTGTGTGTGTGTGTGTGTGTGTGTGTGTGTGTGTGTGTGTGTGTGTGTGTGTGTGTGTGTGTGTGTGTGTGTGTGTGTGTGTGTGTGTGTGTGTGTGTGTGTGTGTGTGTGTGTGTGTGTGTGTGTGTGTGTGTGTGTGTGTGTGTGTGTGTGTGTGTGTGTGTGTGTGTGTGTGTGTGTGTGTGTGTGTGTGTGCGTGTGTGCATGCACGCGTGCGTGCGTGCGTGCGTGCGTGCGTGCGTGCGTGCGTGCGCGTGTGTGTGTGTGTGTGTGTGTGTGTGTGTGTGTGTGTGTGTGTGCACTTTAATTCAGCCATTACGAACTGGACGTGCGTTCAAATTAATTTATCATCGTAATATCCATCGCGTAATGTTTCAGCCTGGATCAAGACTGTCGATCTTAGGTCCTTTCACCCAAACATTAAACCTAGTCACTACAGCGCCGCTCGCAAGATTGGTTTTCTTTGAGGGACAACACCACTGTGACGGCTTCAAAAAATCGATTTTTTTAAAACCATCTAGAAAAATCTAAAATACATTTAAGATTAAGATGCCGTTGGACCTAGGTCGAAAAAATAATTATTTTCGGAGATATTGAATATTTTGTGGAGCGGTGCAGCGCTCCGTGACGCTCGGGGTCCCGCGCAGCTGCGCGCCTCAGGGTCGGCAGGTATACCGGGATATATAAATTTGAGTAGAGACGATTTGCTGCAGCGTTGTTTGGGCGGCGTCACGCAAAACAACAACGAAAGCTACAACAAATCAGTTTGGGCAATAGCCCCCAAGTGTCAGTCCGGGAGCAAAAAAATCGTCGATATTGCAGGTGATATCGCGGTATTATTATTCAATGATGGCCTGAGAAGCCTCATGAAAGTTTTGGAGACGTTGGGGATAACTATCGGCCCAAATTGTTTCAATTTTTGCGTTGAAACCGACGCAGCTCGGATCGAGCTGGCGGAGCGCTCGCTCACAGACGCTGCAAAAGAGGCAAGAAGAGCCTCTTCAAGTTCGAGAAAAGATGCTAGGGACAATGATTTGCTTCTTGAAGGCCAGCTATATTGTGCCGGCATCGCTGATTAAAGGTAAAAATTTTTTTTTCCAATTTATCGCATAAATGAACAAACCTAAAACTTTGAACGCGTTTTTCTCAAAACCACTTTTTTGAGTGCGGCACGCAGCAGAACTCGAGCAATTTTTATCCGATCGACTTCAAATTTGTACTGCATCAATAAAACTAGATTATCTAAAGAAGTACATAGGATTTTTTCGATATCTCAATAATAAAAAAAGTTATAGCCTATTTTCGACGAGAAATTTTGCTCGAAAATCGTCCTTTAATTTCAAAAGCGTGCCTATTTTTTAAAAATCAATATTTTTTCAAATCCCTATGTACTTCTCTTCAAAATATCATATTATTAACGAAAACACTCGGTATTTTTTTCAGATCCACTTTGAAGAGAGTTCTGCTGCTTGCCGCGAACCACTGCAGAGGCAACCTGACGCGGGAGCTTCCCCAGCGTCACCATGGGGCGTGAAAAATTTGAAATTTTTTTTTATGTATCTTCAATAAACAACGAACAAAACAAAAAAAATGTTCGAATATCTCTTTTTTTCCCACAAAAAAAAATTCTTGAAAAATGGCAAAAAAACAGGGGGTCACAGTGGTGTTGTGCCTTAACACGCTCATATGGGGAACTTATACGTGGCAAAGATCTTACGAAAACGCGGCGCAAATGTAATTGAATGTAGGGAGACGTGGCTGCGCCTTGACCCCCAGTAATACAAACGAATCGACGCCACTGGCCATTTCGATGCCAGTGACGAACTGACGAACACGCCGCGTACTTTTTATGCCGTAAATTGGCCTTTCACTGGTCGTGTTTGAATTTTGATTCGACATCAAGTAAAATGGCATGAAGAAATCGAAAATCTAATGACACTTTACCAAGGTAATGTGATTTTTTCCTGATCGACTTTTTTCGGTTATTTTCAAACCATCCACTCAATCGTGAGATCACATCATTTTCAGCCGAATTTCGAAGCAATTTTATGACCACCGAAATTGTTTCACACTCGTGGGTTAGTTAAATCGAACAAAGCCGACAGCTGACTGTTACCTTGCTTGCTATATATATATTATAACAGATGATTTTTTCGGATCTGTCGATCTTCGGGAAACGTACGCTTCACCTTCGGCCGTCCACTCTCGTCGATGTACCCGCGTGCTCCGGTGGGCTACAGCTGGCCTGGACCTGGGGGATGGGTGGAACTACGTCCATCCCCACCAAACGGCACAAACACGGAATCCGAAAAATAAAATAAACAAAAACGCGGGTTAGAAAGGGAAAGCGTCAGTTTTTGGGGGTCGCGGAACTGACATATATACCGCACCTGAGCCCATCAGCGCAAGCGAACGATCACGGCAGTGCGAGGCCGCTCAGGCTACAAAGTTTGGTAGGGAGGGTCGGAATCTGATTTCGACAGATAGGGAGGATCGTGACGAGATCAGCGAGAGCACAACCGAATCGTTTCTATATTATCGCCACAACAAGACGGGAGCGAAATCGTAATGTCCTAAATGCGAGAACTCACCGGAAATGCATTGATAATCCTCAAGCTCAGGTCGGTGGTGGAATTTCTGGTGAAAATTCCCCAGCACACGGTAACGCGCACTTCGCGAAAACATACCGAAACCGCACTCGATAACGCGCGGTTACGAAGCGCGAACGAGAACGAGACCAAGCGTGTCGACAGAAGAACTGTCAATACGGGAGACCAAAGCCGAGTTGCCGAAGGACGACGAAAGACAGACTGTTGCTTCAAGATCTTTCGTAAGGTCGAAATCTAAACCTCAAATCCCTTAACCGTAAACTCCTGCCCTCAATCCCTTAACCGTAAACTCCTGCCCTCTGACGCGAATTGCCTCTTTGCGCTATCGGTAACTCATCAGGAAATATCCCCGCGGTAGCTTCTGGAGATCGCCCAAGATCGCATACCCTGGTGCACAGCGAAAACAGGGAACCAAAACTTAACTCAAAATCGGCACGAAGGGGTTCCATCGCTCGTAACCTCAACCTCCGCCCGTTCTCTAACGTTCATGCTCCTTAGCCGTGGGGCACCGGTATCAGTAGCCGAGGCGCATCGGAGGGATCAGACCACACGGGAACAAACCTAATCGGTAACTGTTCGGGGAGTAATTTGTGACCGCGAGTTACAAAAAATCTCGTCACAATATGTGTGTATATATATTGTGACACGATTTCCGGTACTCGCGTCTCAAAATAGCTCTCGTCCGACTGGTACGGGGTAGGGCGCCAGCCACGCAAATTTTACGCGACAAATTTATTTTTCCCGGCGAATCGACGAGATGTGTTTTACCCGACTGCCGCAGCCCTGAATCCCGTGAAAAACGACGCAACCGACCCAACCTCGAGCCAGCGTCACGCCAACCACATTCTACCATTGGCCGATGAACGGCAGCACTACCGGCTTAGTGTTGCGCCACGGTAGGAGTGATCTCTTCGGCCCAACGCTGGCATGTACGGTTGGCCAATAGTAGGCTTACGGAAATCCTAACAGTTGGCCGGTCATTGGCCCAACATTGGGCCCGTGAAAAATGACGCAACCGACCCAACCTCGAGCCAGCGTCACGCCAATCACATTCTACCATTGGCCGATGAATGGCAGCACTACCGGTTGAGTTTTGCGCCACGGTAGGAGTGATCTCTTCGGCCCAACGCTGGGATGTACGGTTGGCCAATAGTAGGCTTACCGGAAATCCTAACAGTTGACCGGGTATTGGCCCAACATTGGGCTAAAGTGATCACGATCATTGGCTGACGGTTGGGGTGATCACCGGCCCATAGTAGGGCTAAGGTCGGCTTCATATTGTTGGCGTAATATTCGGGCTAGTGTTGGCCCAGTGTAGGGCTGTCAAAACAACCCAATGCTTGGCCAACAATCGATCAGGTTCAGAAGTTTCTGTGCTCGATGATTGCTCATCGAAAGAATTATTAGATTCACTAACATCGTTATGCAAAATCACTTGTTCATGGAATGTTTCCAAATTTGTTTCACTATCTACTTGTCTTTTTGTTTCGTTGCCTCTGACCCTAACCTGCTGTAAAGAGTCTTCCAATTTTTGTCGTCGTTTTAACACTCGACGTTTCTTAATACTATCACAATAACTCGGCATTTTTTAATACACCACACAACTTTAGTATAAATCAATTTAATTTTTAATAAAGTGAATTTCAGATAATAGTAATTATGAGTTTTTATTACCACAATACGTAGAAAAATGCATGCAGCGATAATAAAAAAATATAATAATAATATACGTAAAAAAGCATTTTTGTATATATGTATGGACTATACCGTTCAAAGCCAGTGTTGGGCCAGGATTGGAAATTCGTCAGTTTGCCATGCTAAAAATAAGCATTGGCAAAACCACTGTCAAACGATTGGCTCAGACTCAGGGCCTGCGCTCGCCCCGACAATTGGCCGACGGTCATTAATTCAGTGACAGACAATTGGCCGACGGTCAGTGATTTGGTATCGAGAAATAATCCGACGAATTTGTACAAACTTAACTAAAGGTTTATTACAAATAAATGATCGGATGAATAAAGTTGCTTATACAGAAAAATTGACAATGAAAATGACTATGAAGCCGGGGGAACAATCAGATTGATATAAAATGAAATTTGTCGCTTACATTGGTCGCTGTGTTCGTGAGTGTATCAGTATGTAGGTACGCTCGCTCGCAAGGATATCGGTGACGCTCGCAGATAAAGGCCTCGTTGACGGACGCCACGCTTAGCGTTCGGAAAGCGGTCACCAGCACCAGACCTTTGGGGCGCTGAGAGTATTTATGTATATACGCGTAGTAAACAGTACTTGAACCATTTTACGGACTCGAGGCCGCGCGAGTCGACTAAAAGTTTATACGACACTTCGGTCAAAACCCGAAGATGTATAATATTCGAAACTCTATGATACCGGTTCTACACTTCGAATTCTGTCAGAACAAGATCAAGAAGTGAAGTTAATTTGATGGAAGATTTTGCGAGACTAAGATCTGTATTTGATGAAGATTGTCGGGAGACTTGATCTGAACGCGAAGGAAATTGTTGGAAGACTGACTTCAGGAAGGAAGTCTTTCTTGATATGAAAATTAGGAGGGGATAAATTGTGGGAGAAGGAACTTTAAGGTTTAGCGTGATTGGTCGCGATATTCATGATTCGCAGAATTGATCTCGATCATTCCTTATACAGAATTTGCACGCGTGGAAGGCAAGGGACCTTTGTCCCGTGTTTCGGCGAAAAAGCGCATGGGATATAGAGTTCGATATCTGAGACCTAAGCATTCGCATGGTTTGTGTTATGTCAATTTATGGCTCTGGTGACTTCTCATATCGAGAAGTTTGTATATTGGACTACGGTGTGAGACCGGATGTCTTATTATTTAGTCGGAGTTATCAGTTCGTCGGAGCCGTCTAGTCTATGTTATGTTTAAATAATCTAGGGTCTAGGCTTCTCTTGGTCACCATGCGGATGGGCCGGCGTAGGATTTTTGTAGTCTGTTGATCGATTGGTTGATTTTTTGTTCGACAGCTCTTCTTGGAATATGCGCCTGAGATCGTGTTCTTGTTTACAGCCAATGGGATAGGAAAAGTCGATGACTGTAGTGGTGCGGCTAGCGTGTATATATCGCTGTGATTTGAATATGCTCGCGGAACGTACGCAAGTTCCGTTTAATGCTATTAGGCGTCTTATTCTTAGATTTATAGATTTAATACGCTTATGACGGCAAATGAGGATATTGGGAATAACCGAGAGAAGGTACATTCGCTAGGATGTAACAATCTCGATCCGCTAAAACCTCGGTTTCGATGTCCGATATTTCCGGTGGCGTCGGTTTCTTGGGTGGCGGGAACAGCTACGGCTTGGGAAGTGCTCCTCTCCTCGCTCCAGGCCAGAACTCAAGTGATGACATTTCCGAGAGAAGCCTTTCCGCGGACCTGGGTCCCGACCCCCACTCCTTGCCTAGTCACAGCTTTTTCGATTTTGCGGCGTGGACATCGCCGATAACGTTTGCATTTTCATAATTAGTGAACGTGAAAATTGCCTTAAGCTCCCGTTCCGGGACCTGATTGGGTCACGGACTCATCGGGATGATGACCGGCTCTAGAGGGAGACAGACAGCTCGGAGTGGGGCTTCGAGCCGGCGACTCATCCTTGGAATCTGCGATTTTCCATTGTCGCTCGTCGATACCCAACGGAAGTCATTGACGAGGTATGGAGGGCCGTTATTAGGCGAGACTCCTCCTCCTTTTTGGGCTCCGCTGGCATATAGTAGAGGAGCGACGCCCAGTGGTCCGAAATCCCGAAAAAGCGGACATAATTCCGAATTAGGGTGAGAGTATGTACTCGGCGGTTTTTGAGGTCGCTGAATACGAATCCGAAGTCAACATTTCAAAAAACAAAATGGCGGATCCGAACCAGTAAAAAATTTCTTCAAAAACTTGTTTGATTCGGGTGAAAGTCTGTGCTCGGGGGTTTTTGGGGTCGCTGAATACGAATCTGAAGCGAAAATTTCGAAAACACAATGCTGGACTCCATATGGACGGCTACTTTTTGGAGAGTCGATTTCATTTGCACGAAATTCATTTTTTAGGAGTTTCCAAGGCTGTGAAGATTTGGGAAGAAGAGGTATAGGATAAAATAATTAATCCCTGTTATAATGATACTGAAAATTTATTTTCATATAATCTTACAATGTCCACTCCTACTACTACTACTACAACGTCTTACTCGCTATCTAATGTATGCGGTGCAAAATCATTGTCATCGTCAGATTCATCGCTCTCCGTATCAATCGAAGGTGTCTGACTTGATTCTGCAACTGAAGGTGAAATCAATAGTTCAACCGCATCTGTGGTTGATGATTTCAGTTCTTTCGGAGGAACATTACGCAAACTAGATAATAGTGGATCTGACGTTATCAAAAGTCTGCCAAAAACGTCTTCCATGGTTTTAGCTCGGTCACATTTTCGTGAAAAATCTCTCCGGAATTTTTGAATATATTTGTTACACGATTCCTGAGCTTCTTCGGACATTAGTCCGATAGGCAATATCGAAGAATCAATAATTTCAGGACCGTGTATCAGAATTTTGTGCACTGTTATTGACATGTAATACTACCCATACAGGTCAACTAATTTTCTTGCAGTTATTTCTGTTTAGACGCGAAATTTTGGTATATTGATCTCGAACCCACAAGAAATCACCTGCAATATCACCTGAAATCGCTTTATCAATTCCTCGTCCAATCCCGTTATAGAAGCAGAGATTTCAGAATTTTCGAAAAACCGCCGAGCTGTATTTCCGTAATTTGAAGTTCCGTAGCCTTGTGTTGGTTGATCAACAATAAGCCCTAATTTGTCACAGAAACCTTTTTGTATATTTTTTTTCTTCTCTCAAGTCCTTCTTTATCCTTTTTGTGCGCCTACCGCTTTTTTATGTCTAATTTGTAAGATACATACAAGCAACTTTCGAAAAACCGTATCCAAGCATGCAGCAACGATATTCCGAATTTGAAGTAATCTTCATTGATCGGTCTTTGCAACAGCTTATCGATATCATTCAAATCTTTAGACGTAGCGCCACAAAGGTAGCAACGCATACTTGACGATGTATTCGTAATCGAATTACAAACTTTAGCATCTATCAATGTGAACACGAGTTTCAAATGGATGTTAATTTTTTTCCGTAAAGTATGGTTTCAAAGGGCACAAGGTTTTTTCCTTGCGCTTCGATACAATCAACTTCTGTCGTAGTTGCTTCGGCAGTTTCGTGCAAAAAAAAAGCTATTTTCATCGGGCGACAAAATCTTGGCGACAAAGGACGAGGATTTTTCGAAATAATAACCTGTGGATTGACTTTATCATAGATTTGCAAGGGGACAAGTGAAATAAAAAAAATGTTGGCATCTGATTTATTGCCATCTGATTTATTACCATCTTTATTGCTGAATTTTTGTTTGTAAGTGCTTATACCAGAAGTGCCATCGCATCCCCACTTGCTCATCAATTCTAAAGCAGCAAGTTTGTTTTCAGGAAGACTTCTAATTACGTCCGATTGTGCCAATAAAAATCGTTCAGCTGTATGATTTAACAATGCTTGGAGTCCATCTGTGGCTGCACTTTCAGTTGTAGAAATTTCGGACTTTATAGGGTAACACTTTTTCTTAGCTTCTAATACAGTACTATAAGGCGGCCATCCTCTACAATTTATCATAGCGGATGTGGAACGTATTAATTGATATACGCTCTTCGTCACTCCACCTTCTACAACAAATGATAATACTTCGTTGCATGTCAATACTCTTTCTGGAACGTGTTCCATAGATTCCCGGTACTTTGATGCGGTTGATGGACTGCCTTCTGTGACATCCCTAATTACCTTCGAAGCCTCTAAATTTCCAGAAGCCCGGAGACCCATTTGTGTAGCGTAGGCTAGTTCTTGGATGCTGTATTGTTCGCGAATCTTTTCTGTCTTCCTCCGTTTTGACCTGTCACTCAAATTGTCCCAACTTGTCGAAGGACGCCCGGGCCCCGCTGTGTTTTCCGTGCAAGTCGTCGAACTTTCATTTTCAGTTGTGAAAAGTATAGGAACGTTGAGCCAGATGTCGAATTTTGCGTAGAATCTGTTTTCTATCCTGTTCGCTTGTATCCACCTTTTCCTGAATTCGGGTACTAATGTTTTCAGGGCATCTTTTTGATTTGGTGGCAAAATGTATGGATGCTCCTGTTTTTTTTAAACCTGTGCTTCAATAATTTTACTGAGCACGTTGATGTTCCCATTTAACACTGGTTTCACAAATTTGAAAATTTACTTCCTCGTGAAAGAAATTTCTTTGGTATCATCCGGAGGATCTGTAATAATTGAGAAAAATGATTATTTAAATTAATTATTTTCACCAATGTCCAATGCACACATCTTCCCGCAAAAATAATAACTAAAGCCAAAAGCGCAGCTATGTGTAGGTAGTTTTTGGATATGTTTTGAAGCAATGTCTAAGCAACAATGTCAATTTTCGTTCAGAGCCCCACCCAACCCCACTTTTGACATATTGCTTTTTTTAACACGAATTTTTAGAACGTGGCCAAGGAAAACACCACCACCGTTATTAATGATTCACTATTTCATATATGGTTAATAATATTTCGGCACGGGACATTTAAATTGTACTTACTTTCCGGAGAAGAATCCATTTTGTAAAATGCAAATCCGTTAAGGTTTCACTGTTGTAGACGCGTCTAAACTTTCGTGTTATTTCGCCGTGCGACAAGCAAACAATGCGGTCGGCCCGACGCTCACGAACGGAATGCGTTCCCAAGCCAGGTAGGGACGCTCCCCCTTTCTTAACGGCATAGCACTTAGTAGGGGTACCACTACAACTATTCCAACCATTAAAAATTCCTAAATTTTGGTTTTGTTTTGTTTTTGTCGGCTTTTTCGGGACTTCGGACCACTGTGTGGTAACTCCGTTGGCGTTCGATCCTCGCCTCGCTTCTCGAGCCTGTCCTTGGTAACGGCGAGAACGCGCCGTTCGCTCATGAAGTACAACAAAAAATAATAACGAAAGGGTGAATAAGATGAATTACGCTAAGCTGGGCCCTGGGAAATCGCTTGAGGGGGTTCCTGGACGGCAGGGAGGCGCCGTTCCATGCGCCCGAGCCTGAGCCACCGTTAAACGTTGCTAACGTCAGGAAATTGCCACGTCACAATATATATACACACACACACACACACACACACACGCACGCACGCACGCACGCACGCACGCACGCACGCACACACACACGCACACACACACACACACACACACACACGCACGCACATATACATATTAGGGTGACCGTTATTTTGACTTCGGTAAATAAATGAAACGTCTAGCAAAAATACTAATAAAGATTTGAAAAAAAGAATCTGTGTAAAATTTGGACGTGCTGGGATAAGGAGAACACGTGCCACCGAGAAGTTTAATTTTCAAAAATACATGCATGTTTTTAATGGCCGCACTGAAATATTTATTAGTCTCATAATATTAATTAGAAATCTGGAATTGGGTACATTGGTTATACATATTAAGAGTTACAAAATATATTATTTACTGATTTTTTTCCATCAATCACGTACCGCAAATTCGTACCTTTACATGAAATATTACATAAGTAATAGCAGTTCATCGATGAAATGATTGAAGTAGAGTACATTTATTTACGTTCGGAATTTTTTTTTGATATTCGGCGACAACTTGAAGAACAAATTGTATTTGATCTTCATCATAAGTCAATCGATTGTTATAATCGGTGATAAGTTTGATCCCTCGCTCCGCTATATCATTACAGACTATTTTTTTTTTTATCAATTGCGCGCCCATCTGATAACTCTCGTTCAAGTCCCAAATACATACATCGGTGTCGAGAAAATTACAATCAATTTTAAATCGTTCAAAAAACGCCATAGATTCGGGACTAATAAAGAAATCAATGTCTTTATCGAGCAGAAAAGTAAAGTCTGACTGGAAAACCTCATACCGTCTGGAACCGCATCGTAAAATCGAAATAAATTTGCAGAACCGTAAAGATTTCACGTGTTATATTTTTTTTCTCTGTCCAACAATGGCAAACAAACTCGGTTGGTAATGCTCGGTCGGTAAAAATGAGCGGACGAAACGCCACGACCAAATTTCGAACTATTTGTCTGCACTATATTTTGTATTATCGCCACTACAGTTGGAAAATCTTCTCGCAGGCTCAAGAAAAAAAATATCATTTTGAAGCATTCCATACACGATTATTATATTATTATTTGCATAAAAAATCCGCTCCGATTATTAATTCACTGCTTCGATTTCCCGCCACAATGTGGCCAAACCGCCACGTCCGTTTTCAAATTTTCTATTAATTTTTCAATCTACTCACGACTGTACATAATTGATGGAAAAAATCAGTAAATAATATATTTTGTACCTCTTAATATGTATAATCAATGTACCCAAATCCAGATTTTTTAATTAATATTATGAGACTTGTCACGGTCCCACACGACTCCCATTCCTAAACTCAGTCTCACGCCCTCATATCAACCGTTTCCCACAGCTCTGACCTAAACCTAATCTTCCTTCCTAGAAACCCTCAGCAGAAACCAAATCTTCCTTCCTAGAAATCCTCATCAGCAATCCTCTCTCCCTCCTCTGTCATCTGAGTCCCATTGTTCCTGAGCCCACGCGCTTCGTCACACTCGCGCGTGGCATCCCCTCCACCTTCCTTGGGCCCCTCCGCTCAATCACCCTTCCTCCTGCTGGACCGAGAGCCAGCAGTCCATCTCCGAATCTCCTAACCGTCGCAACGTGCACTCCCTCGACAGTTAGTACTCGCCAATAAATATCTTAATTACAATCGTCCCCGTCTCGCTCAATAACACCTCGCGCATCCCATAATCATCCGCTCGGACCGTCACAACTGGTGTCAGAAGTGAGATTCGCGAAACACCCCTCTCGCTTCTCAAAAGTTTACGAAAGAAAAAAGTAAAAAACAAAAACTCAGTGGGCCTGATCACCCCGCTCAAAGTTTTATAAAAAAAAACATCTTAGACGCTCGCACACGCAATCTACACGCTCAACGTTCAAACGAGACACACGGACGAGACGAAAAAGAAAAGGCACTCACTCACGGAAAACAAAAGGAACTCACTAACTCACTCACGGAATATAAAAACGAACTTACTCAATCACACGGACAATATAGAAGGAAGGAAGGGAATAACTGGACTCAAGGCGTTTTTATGAAATTATTTCTTCTCATCACGGCACTGTATGTAATTTTGAAACTCACTTTTTTTCTCTCTATTATTCTCAAGCCCTCCCCTAAGAGTGGCAATGAAATACGTTTTTCTCCACACATTAAAGTGTGTAAGCATCCGACATCGCTAGAACACATGTGATACATGAACGTATATCGCTAGATTGTCACATTGATAAAACTCAATATGTGCGTATTGAAAACGCAATACGCTAGTCATTATTTCTTCTTCGCTTCCTACCGCTATCGCACTCACTCACGCACACAATAAGCGCACAAACACACGTGTAGCGAAACTTCGTCGTCTCCGCGTGCCCTTCGCCTTTTAATTTGCATAGGAAACAATTTGTAAAAATCGAAAAATAAAATTTTATAAACTTCAAATATTTTGAAGAAAGAAAAATTCGAGAATTAAAAGAAAACAAGGAAATGGAAAACTCTTCAAACGCTCAACATTCGAAAAATAAAGTTTTGCAAACTCGAAATGTTTTAAGGAGAACAAAATAGTGACATATTATAAATTTGTGAAAAAAGAGAAGCACGAAAATTTAAAACATCTCAAATCTATAAAATCCGAAAAACAAAATGTATTTACACATTATAAAAATTTGAAAAAAATAAAAACGAAAATTGAGAACTTTTCAAACTTGTGAAACCCGGAAACTGCAATTTTGCAAACATTAAATATTTCAAGAGAAACAAAATTTTATAAATTTTAAATACCTCGAAGGAAACAACATTTTTATACATTATAAGTATATGAAAAAAAAAGAAAATTGAAAATGTCTGAAACCGTACAACCCGAAAAATGAAATGTTACGAACTTTAAAATAAAAACGAGAAAAGAAATTCTTCGAAGAAAACAAAACTGTCCACACATAATAAATATTTGAGGAAAAACGGAGGAAAAACAGAAACTGAAAACCTTTGAGACTCGCAATATTCGAAAAAATTTCAAAGCTTTTGATATTTCGAAATTGACATTTTTTTTACACACTATAAATATTCATAAACAGAAAGAAAATCGAAAACTTTCCACACTTCCAATATTCGGAAAATAACATTTTACAAACTTTCAATATTTAAAATAAAAAAACGATATTTTTACGTATTATAAATATTCGAACGGAAACTGAAAAGTTGAAAAGTTTCTAAGCTTCTAGGATCTAAAAATAAAATTTTTGCAAACGTCTCAAGCTTTTCATATTCGAATAATAACAACTTTGCGGACTACAATACAAATATTGGGAGAAAATAGCAACAAAAAAATTCTCTTTCCCCTTTTTTAAACATATATGGATAGGACAAAACAAAATTTAATCTGCTAGGCCACCACGGCGCCAAAAATTTAGGCCCCTCATTTATTAATTTAGAATCCGAAAGCGAAAACAAAGTCGTTAACGATATGGCGTACGGAGATTTAACATTCCGAGATATATACCAACCAATCCCTGCGTTTGACGGCAAGAATATTCCCGTCGAAAACTTCATAAGCGCATGCAACAATACAACAAAAATAACTCCACCGAATGAACATACTCGACTTCTTGTCATGATACAGTATAAATTAATAGGAACCGCACACGATTTGGCGGAAACAAAAATTATACAACCCTTGAAGAACTTCTTGCGGATTTGTGACACAATTTCAGTACTCCAATAGAATTATTAGATCTTGAATTAGAACTTAAAGAAATAGCGCAAAGGTATAATGAACCGATGGCAGAGTACGTAACTCGCACTCGCACAATTATGAAACGAATTATGGATAGAGTCGATGAATGTTATATGCGTAATTAGGATTAACAATACCTCGAAAATCGGAGTTAAGAAGTAAATAAATCGGTAACTAGAGAATCTACTCGCGATCTTTTCGATAAAGTTAGTGCTATTTTAATGCGACAAGCAGTTCAACATTTCGATGAAGCGATACAAGAAAGCGTTAACATAGAATAAGAATTAAAAACGCGTCAAACGATTAAACAAAACCGAATAAGTTACGGGACTAAAACGAACAGAAACAGCGAATGTTCATTTTCCTAAACACAAAATTTATCTCTGTCAACATATTGCGAATATCATCAATCAAGTTGCCGCTCCACCGGCAATTACCACACATTTAAGCATTTAAGAGAACAACGGAACGGAAAATTGAACAATCGAAGATTTTGGAATACGTCACAATATGGATACAGTAGTTACGGAAATAACTCACACAACAGACCAGCGGAGAGATCAATCCCCCAATTACTACAGACAAAACAGTCGAAACGATACACATCCCAGTAGCTCACACGACAGTTCAAACGATAGAACGCGATCGAAAACCCGATAACAACGAACGAAAATCGCGGAGAATGAGTAACGAAATCCTCAACGTCGTCGAGTCACTAGAAAAGAAAACGGCGACAATAAAGAAAGTCACAATATCGCTAGGAATCACGAAAAGACGGAAGCCACCAACAGTCACAATAAATTCGGATGGCCTTAAAGAAAAAGACACGAAATTTCTCATAGATACAGGAGCTCAAATCAATCTAATTAAATGAGAAGCAATAGGAGCACACGTCGAAATCGACGCATACATCATTTACGAACTATCAGGAATCACGAGTGACACAATTTTCACTTCCGTTGAATTCCATATAGTCAAGAACGATATTTCAGTCACCCAAGACGCCGTTTTGGGCGACGAGTTTTTCAAAGAAGCACCAGCCGACAATCAAAGCCGAGAGTCAAAATCCGTAATCCACGTCAGGATAAAGAATACGGACCTTTCAGAAGGCTACATCCCGCAAATACATGCTGGCGAAGGATTGTACATTGGTAACGCAATTGTCACAAATCGTGATGGAACAGCGTATTTAACAGCGATTAACACTAACGAGTACACAATACACCTGCAAGTTCCAATATTGGAATTACAACCAATTGAGGAACTGCGAACATTCGCCACAACCCAAAATGATCCGAACGACATTGTTACCGATCTACATGCGGTAATCGGGTTGGTGTCGACAAAAGAGGACAGATTCGAGCGATTAAAACCTCTCCTACACCTCGAGAATCTCGAAGAAAGTGATACTCACACCTTTTTAGTCTGCCCGGTGAACAACTAGGATGCACAACGTTTGTGAAACATGAAATTTTCACAACCGATGAGAAACCGATAAATATAAAACAATATCGCTTCCCACAAGTGCATAAATAGGAAATCCATAAACAGGTTGACGAATTATTACAGAAATGCATAATACAACCGTCACTATCACTATTTAACACGCCTGTTTCGATTGTCCCGAAAGAAGCAGACCGTGAAGGACAGAAACGCTGGGCATGGTAATCGATTTCAGAAAACTGAACGAGAAAACAACACCCGATGCGTACCCATTGCGAAACATCACCGACATCCTAGACCAACTGGGTAGGTCCCGTTACTTCTCGGTACTGGACTTAGTGTCCAGTTTTCACCAAATCGAGATGCATCCACGCGACAAAGCGAAAACAGCCTTTTCGACTCCGAAGGTCATTATGAGTTTAATCGAATGCCGTTTGGTTGAAAAACGCACCAGCAACCTTTCAAAGGTAGATGGATGTCGCGCTATCGGGATCACTGGGTACCGACCTTTTTTGTATATTTGGTTGACATCGTCATTTACACCACCAACCTGAAGGAACACGAGCATGAATCCCACCTACTAGCAAAAAGACTATATTATGCTGGATTTACGTTGCAAACAGCTAAATGCCTGTTCCTCCAGAACAATGTCGAATATCTGGGTCACGTCAACAATGAAGACGGCTCGCAAACCAGACCCAAGTTAACACGAGCAGTACAAGTTTCCAATACAAAAAAAGAACATTATCATACAATTCTACGCATTAGTCAATCCCCATAGACGCATCGTAAAGAACTTCGCAACAATCGCTATCCCGCTAACGAGACAATTGAAGGCTTCACAACAATTCGAATGAACTGAGGAATGTCAACAAGCGTTCGATTACTTGAAAGGAAAATGAAAAGGAAACCAATCGTGCCTTATCCGGACTACGAGGAGTCCCAATTAATAATTGACACATTGAACGACGCTATCGGCACCGTCCTCAGCCAACAACACGAAAAATTCGATCATCCTGTTGCCTTCTACTCGCGCACTCTCACGAAATCGGAACTTGTATACGACGCAATGCACAATATTGGCGATCGTAAACGCAATGAAACACTTTAGGCCCTATGGTTACGAGCACCACTTTATAGTCGTAACAGATAATAGAGAACTCACGCATACAAGTATGTTTAAAAAAAAAACCTAACCCACCGCGACACGGAATATAATGGCAAGCGACTCTTAACGATTATGGTTATGAAATTCACCACAAGCCCGGAAAACGCAATGCCGCCGTAGACGCGTTATCACGAAACCTGATCGACATTCTCCCGGTCAGGCCAAGGGAACCATCATCAGACGAAAAACTATGGATCTCTCAACAGAATGACAAACCAAACTTGTCAACATCGGATGAATGCTCCGGAAACCCAGCACCGAACAAAGTGATAATTTTGCCAGGAGAAGAACTTCAGGAACTTAAGGATACAAACATAGAAATAAGCAACGCCGAAAACAAAGAAGAAATTGGAGGGAGTGCACGTCCAAAAATCGACAACAACTACGACTCGGAAACGTCAACAGAAGAGATGGAACTCATTGGATTCGAACAAGGACGACCACAGCTTACGCAAAGGAACAATTCTAATGATAAAGTAATTTATAGGAAAACGCCTCGCAAACGTGATCGCGACACGTCCGAGGACGAAGTAGTAGGGCACAAAACAGCCGTGCCGACGAAAAAAGGGAAAACGACGACGATATTTAATGAAGAAATAAACGCAAACAAAGAAGAAATAAATAAAGAAGAAAGAAATGAAATAAGCGTAAATAAAGAAGAAATAAATGAAATAAGAAGAAAAGGAAAAAGCGCAAACGAAGAAGTAAAAGACCAAAAAGTAACTGGACGCGGCAAAGTAGAAATAAGAAAAAAGAAGCAAGCTCCGCGCTGCCACCTAGGATCCCCATCAACGCGGGTAGACACTTCGGCGGGCCGAAGTCTACCGGCAACGATACAACATACGACGAACAGGCGATAACCATTGACAATGAAAAGGAAACTACAATGAGATGGAAGAGAATCTGACTCCCAGCTCAACTACAATCATCACGAAAGATGAAGAATCAGATGGCGTGCAACAATCGAACGCGCATACCGAGTCTAACCTATCACCATCATCCCCAAAATGCTCAAAAAAATGAAAAATAAATATCAAGCGGTACTAAACACAATCGTGGTAGTCCATGAAAAGATCAGGCCATCTAACAACCAACATTGACTGTTTTAAACGTGGACGTGGCCAACCACGAAAGAACCCGGTTGACTAACAGTCGATGCTCACCACTCTAGTGCCTCTGAAAGGCCCCAAAAACAGAAATGTAGTCAATCAACCACGAACATCAACAACTGCCAAACATGGACCTGGCAGGCCACGAAAAAAACAACGCTGGCCATCGGCAATCAACATCAACTGCTAAATACAGGCGCGGTAGACCTCGTAAAACCCCATTAGAAGAATTATAGATACTTTAGAATTCAACACATAAAAAGAAGTCGTTATCAATAAATAATAGTCACAGCACAGAGCTTCTTTACCATGAACATTTATACCACTTGAAAAAAAACTATTCACATTCGACGACTTTATTACAATATAGAACCGAAATTGTAACGACGTTCGACAATTGGTACTCTGAAAATAATTTTGAGTAAAATAAACAGAAAAACGATATTATGCTAGGCGAACGAAAGTACCAAAATGTCAAACTCGACAACTCGTATTGTTAGAAATGATTTAATTTAAAGAACTAAAAAATCGATCGTGATAGTAGCTATACGAGTCCATTCGAATTTCTAGAAGTAACCGATCAGAATAATTTTCAAAATCTAGGTAGACACAAACAAAACCAAATTGGTTTACGAAGACTAAATTGAACCCGAATATGTTGTCACGCACACCTTTTTATATAATTATGACGTTACAAAAATGCTGTAAGAAACAACGACATATGTACTTTAATCTAAGCCTACACATAAGTATCATATATAGAATCATTCCTCCTCACGATTTTCCTATTCCCTTGATAATTCGTTTTCTTTTCCCTTCTACATTTATACATTTTCTTCCACCTTCTACATATACTTTCCCTCTACATTTCCTCATATAAATCGTACTAACATTAAACAAGTACATACACAACATTGTATGCACGACAGCTTCACAAAATATATTATAACTTCCATTCCTTATTATGTGCTCAGCCTATGCTTATTTTCAAACCATCAAGACAGACACTACACTATTAACCCATGTATGCGATAAAGCTAAATTATCATTTTTAATCAAGATTCAATAGGTAGCGTTTATCCATCACGTTGGTCAACTGAAGAACAACCTTACCGGATCCTGGATAACACACCTATGCCCACTAACACTCAAACTAATCAGAATTAAGACTGTTTCAGATCCAGTTAAAAGAAGGAAAATGATAAGTTATATAAATCGACATTTCGGCACACAATAAAATATAGCAAAAGATAGAACCATACGCCAAAAAGTAAAATTACGACAAACCATAAAAGGAACAAATGCAAAAGGGCTTCCGAAAATGAATAGACGATCGTCAACGAAAGAGCAAAAACTTGGTTTCTCTTCTCTTTTTACATATATACATGAAATTACCAACCACACACACACCCGTCCTTTTCATAACCAAAACAGCCCCTACTAACTCAAATAAACTAATCTTATAGTCAGTTTCAGATCCACGGCCATAACTTCAACATAGCAAATTATAGACGAAACATTAAAACATTACTTCAGCAGGAACAAAATTATTACACGGAACAAAATTACTACACGGAACAAAAATTACTACATGGAACAAAAACTATTACACGGAACAAAATTACTACATAGAACACATCGCATCCCGACTACTTTCTTACTTCACGAAGCACATTCGAAGTGTTCCGGCCGACTAAACTGCGGCCCGAATTGCGCTTACAGCGCAATTGAACCACACCCCTAGCAAATGCACATTTTTGGGACACCCACGTTACACTACATAAACACACACATACACACCGAACACACACACTTTTATTTTTATTATATAGAATCAATTTTAAAAAAAGCTTTGTAACCCACGACTCCCATTCCTAACCCAGTATCACGCCCTCATATCAACCGTTTTCCACAGCTCTGACCTAAACCTAATCTTCCTTCCTAGAAACCCTCAGCAAAAACCAAATCTTCCTTCCTAGAAATCCTCATCAGCAATCCTCTCTCCCTCCTCTGTCATCTGAGTCCCATTGTTCCTGAGCCCACACGCTTCGTCACACTCGCGCGTGGCATCCCCTCCACCTTCCTTAGGCCCCTCCGCTCAATCACCATTCCTCCTGCTGGACCGAGAGCCAGCAGTCCATCTCCGAATCTCCTGACCGTCGCAACGTGCAGTCTCTCGACAGTTAGTACTCGCCAATAAATATCTTAATTACAATCGTCCCCGTCTCGCTCAATAACACCCCGCGCATCCCTTAATCATCCGCTCGGACCGTCACAGAATAATGAATATTTTAGTGCGGCTATTAATAAAATGCATATATTTTTTAAAATTAAACTGCTCGGTGGCACGTGTTCTCCTTATCCCAGCGCGTCCAAATTTTACAAAGATTTTTTTTCATATCTTGATTAGTTTTTTTGCTAGACGTTAATTTTTTTTTGCCGAAGCCAAAATAACGGCCAATCTATTACTTATGTAATATTGCATGTAAAGGTACGAATCTGCGGTACGTGATTGATGGAAAAAAATCAGTAAATAATATATTTTGTAACTCTCAATATGTATAATCAATGTACCCAATTCCAGGTTTTTAAATTAATATTACGAGACTAATAAATGTTTCAGTGCGGCCATTAAAAAAATGCATGTATTTTTGAAAATTAAACTGCTCGGTGGCACGTGTTCTCCTTATCCTAGCGCGTCCAAATTTTACACAGATTTTTTTTTACATATCTTGATTAGTTTTTTTGCTAGACGTTGAAATTTTTTACCGAACCCAAAATAACGTCCACCCTAATATACACTAGGCAAAAGAATTAAAGCATATTGAAAAAGTCCGCCAATTTTAGGGTCATTTTCAAATAGCTGTAACTACTCGAAAAATGGTCATACAGCATAATAAAAAAAGCATATAGAAGGTGTGAATCTCTAGTTTTGAGATCTTGAGTTGAAACATTTTTCGCATCAGCCAATTTTTAGTAGCCATAAAAAAACGACGTGAAAAAATTTTCAAAATTTTTACGGACTGCAGACTTTCACGGTCTGCACGGACTTTAATAAATTTTTTTGAATGATCGGATTGAAAGGATCGTCTAGCTGGATTCTTCCCCTTTAATTTGAGCGGTGGGAGAGCTCTGTACGATTTTTTCTCGCTGAGTTATCGATGTTCAAAGAAAAATGACACTTTTGACTGATTACTCGAAGACTAATGGTCGCACAGAAAAAACCAGAGGGTTTTGGAAACATTGAAGTATTCTCTATAAGATGCTTTTATCATTTTTTTATCAAGATTTTTTTTATGCTGGAAAATGGATTTTAAAAAATGTGAAGAATGGCATATTTACGAATATTCTTTTAACTAAGGATTATTTGGCCAATAGCGAATAGATAAAAAAAAATTTCGATTTTTTTATGACCTCGAAGTATCTTAAAAAAGACCTCAAAAGTTTAAACCCCTGCGATTTTTTTTTCATTGTGTTCCGAATGATCGAAATTGTGGTTTTTGCCAAAAATCGATTACAGGCTAAATCTACCACCTTTTATTCGTCTTTTGAGAATCACAATTTTTTTTTGGCATTGATCCGACTTTACGGTGCTAAAAAATGTTGATTGTTGAACAACGGGAACAAATTTTTGTTTATTAAAAAAAAATAATTAAATTTTTTTTTACAAAAAAAAATAATTAAAAAAAATCGAAAAAAAATTGTTAGATTTTTTTTATAGCCCTGAACGTTTTTCATGATACGATGAGCGATTGGAGTTGTTGGAATTCACAGTTCTTTGAATGTGTGCGTGTGTACAATTTACATCCCTACGATACGATACGACACACTACGCATACGTCCCACGATCATGAGATCAACATTTTTTTATAAACATTGTATTCACCACCGGCGTTAGCGTAACCTAAAGCGTACCACGTAGAGATTGCTCGGTTGGATTTACGCTTCTTTGTGTGTGTGTTCCACACGCACACATTCAAAGAACTGTGAATTCCAACAACTCCAACCGCTCGTCGTATCATGAAAAACGTTCAGCGCTATAAAAAAAATCTAACGATTATTTTAAATTAATTTTTTTTGTAAAAGAAAACTTTTTTTAATTAATTTTTTTTTCATTGAACAAAAATTTGTTCCCGTTGTTCAACAATCAACATTTTTAGCACCGGAAATTCGGATGAGTGCAAAAAAAAATTGTGTTTCTCAAAAGACGAATAAAAGGCGGTAGATTTAGCCTTTAATCGATTTTTGGCAAAAACCACAATTTCGATCATTCGGAACACAATGAAAATATTGCAGGGATTTAAACTTTTGAGGGCTCTTTTAGGATACTTTAAGGTCATAAAAAAAACTGAATATTTTTTTTATCTATTCGGTAGTGGCAAAATAATCCTTAGTTAAAAGAATATTCGTAAATATGCCATTTTTCACGTTTTTAAAATCCATTTTCCCGCATAAAAAAAATCTTGATAAAAAATGATAAAAGCATATTATAGAGAATACTTCAAAGTCTCCAAAACCTTCTGGTATTTTTCTGTGCGACCATTAGTCTCCGAGTAATCAGTCATCAAAGTCAAAAGTGTCATTTTTGCTTTGAACATCGATAACTCAGCGAGAAAAAATCATACAGAGCTTTCCTACCGCTCAAATTAAAGGGGAAGAATCCAGCTAGACGATCCTTTCAATCCGATCATTCAAAAAAATGTATTAAAGTCCGTGCAGACTGTGAAAAATGAGCAAAAATTTTGAAATTTTTTTTTACTTTGGTTTTTTGATGGCTACAGAAAATTGGCTGATGCGAAAAATGTTTGAGCTCAAGATCTCAAAACTAGAGATTCACACCTTCAATTTGCTTTTTTTTTATTTTGCTGTACGACCATTTTTCGAGGAGTTACAGCTATTTGAAAATGACCCTAAAATTGGCGGACTTTTTCAATAGCCTTTAATTCTTTTACCTAGTGTATATATATCCCTCTTATCTCTGCCACCCAAAATATATCGGTAATTATAGAGGTGACAAGAAAAAATTCCAGTCAAAAGTTGTACGGTGTGAAGGGGACGATCAAATGCGAACAATTTTTTTTATTTCGGTGAAGGCACTGAAGTACAGTGAAGGTCACCTCCACTTTTTGAAACGGAATAGTACATTTTTTTCAACCATCTTGTGGAGCACCTCAAGCCGCATAAAAAACTTTCGGGGGTCAAAGTCGTTCAAGGTCATTCAAGGTCAGTGTCGATTATACAAATCTAAATATCTCGGATCACTAGCAAATATTTGGTAGTGATTTGAGATATTTAGATTTGTATTTCATTTTAATAGGTGTTCGAAATTAGCTTGAAATGAGAGATATCGGAGATCGTAGTCATCGACAACACTTCGAATAACTTCTGTTTGTTTACAAACCCGCGTTAATCTGTATCGTATGTAGCTCAATCGAGGCTGTCGTTCAGTTTGATTTCGAATTTAGATAAGAGCAATTCATAATTTGAAAATGTATCGGCAATTCGAAAAAGTGGACAAGTTACTGTGTTACGATAAAGCAAGAAAAAATCCACAAGAGCGCGTTTGTTGTATGCTGAGCAATTTCCAGATCGATAGTGTCCAAGCCGGCGAACGTTTGACGCGGTAGTCACGTCATTTCGCACGACGGGTAGTTAATCCTGCTGAGAAAAACCGTACTAAAAAGCGAACCACGGAAGATGCAGAAACTACTATATTGGGTGCCGTTGCTGTAAACCCTCGTGGTAGTTGTAGGACGCTATCAAAACAATATCCGATTTCGAAATGAAGTGTTTGGAGAATCCTCAATCGTCATCCACTTTAAAAAAGTGGAGGTGACTTTCACTGTGCGTCAATGCCTCCAGCGAATCAAACAAATTAGTAACATTTGATGGCCCCCTTTACACCGTGCAACTTTTTTCTGGAACATTTTTTTGTGCCGTCGATAATTACCGAGGTATTTCGGGTGGCAGAGATAAGAGGGTCATATATATATATGTGTGTGTGTGTGTGCGTGCGTGCGTGCGTGCGTGCGTGCGTGCGTGCGTGTGTGTGTGTGTGTGTGTGTGTGTGCGTGCGTGCGTGCGTGCGTGCGTGCGTGCGTGCGTGCGTGCGTGCGTGCGTGCGTGCGTGCGTGCGTGCGTGCGTGCGTGCGTGCGTGCGTGCGTGCGTGCGTGCGTGCGTGCGTGCGTGCGTGCGTGCGTGCGTGCGTGCGTGCGTGCGTGCGTGCGTGCGTGCGTGCGTGCGTGCGTGCGTGCGTGCGTGCGTGCGTGCGTGCGTGCGTGCGTGCGTGCGTGCGTGCGTGCGTGCGTGCGTGCGTGCGTGCGTGCGTGCGTGCGTGCGTGCGTGCGTGCGTGCGTGCGTGCGTGCGTGCGTGCGTGCGTGCGTGCGTGCGTGCGTGCGTGCGTGCGTGCGTGCGTGCGTGCGTGCGTGCGTGCGTGCGTGCGTGCGTGCGTGCGTGCGTGCGTGCGTGCGTGCGTGCGTGCGTGCGTGCGTGCGTGCGTGCGTGCGTGCGTGCGTGCGTGCGTGCGTGCGTGCGTGCGTGCGTGCGTGCGTGCGTGCGTGCGTGCGTGCGTGCGTGCGTGCGTGCGTGCGTGCGTGCGTGCGTGCGTGCGTGCGTGCGTGCGTGCGTGCGTGCGTGCGTGCGTGCGTGCGTGCGTGCGTGCGTGCGTGCGTGCGTGCGTGCGTGCGTGCGTGCGTGCGTGCGTGCGTGCGTGCGTGTGTGTGTGTGTGTGTGTGTGTGTGTGTGTGTGTGTGTGTGTGTGTGTGTGTGTGTGTGTGTGTGTATACAGGGTGACTTTTATAAGGTAGACAGGTGTTTTTTGAGGGTCTTGCGCGGTGATTTTGCAACTGAAAAAATATGGTTTTTAATGGTCTTTCACGCTATCTTTGAAAAAAAATATATCGTATTTTTGTCATGAATAGCATTTGCCAGAGAAAATAGCGTATTCTGGAAAAGAATAAAAAATACATTTTGCGTGCAGGAGAAAGAAGCTTATAAAATTCCGAATACGGAACACTCCCGAAAAACTTTATTTGTGCTCCCCGTCATGGAGAAAAAATTATCAAACATACGATTTAAATTGGATAAATCGGAATTTAATGAGTGGAACAAACGAACTAAGTCAGGCACGAGAGTGCTATACGAAGTGCTAGTCTGCTGACGTCACAGCTGCAACTTCCGAAAGGTCAGCTGTCACAGGAAGTTGGTTCAGAGTCCGATGATACGCGGTCGAGCCGAGGGATCTGAATGTGTCCCTATCTGAGAACTAGATTCAAAATAATGTCAATTTATAAAATGTTCGAGGATTCCATGCACTGCAAATACGATTTTCAATCATTTGCGAGTCGCTAATAACTTTTGGAATAAATGATTCTAGCAATACATTTGAAAGTAATTTGACGTGGAATTATTAATTTTTACCAAATACGACGAGATTTTTGCTTTTTGATGTTGCATAAATTATCTTTACATGTTGTAGTTACAGAATTTTTGAATATTTTATGAAAAAGTCAAAAATAAAAATGCTCGTATAATTTGGCAAAAAATAATTTCACGCGAAATTACTTTGAAATGTATTGATAGAATTATTTATTGCGAAAGTTATTAGCGAATCGCAAATGATGAGGAATATTGTTTGCGGACCATGAAATCCGCAAACATTTTCGAAATTGACATTATTTTCGATAAAGTTCGCAATCTATTGATCAAGTTCAATCGATTATCTTAAAACTCAATCCATAAAGGTAATTCAGGCACATTAATCCCGTGAAACTGGGTCGTTTTCGTTTTTGCACTGCCAAACCAACAACTGTCGGTGGAAAAAATCTGAAAAAAATCATGGTCGATCTTTAGACCGTACTTCTATAGGAATAATAAGGTTGTTTTCTTCCTTATTTTCGATTAAAAAAAAAAAATATTAAGTGAAGCAAATGATCTGGGGCGGGACGAAAACGACCCAGGTTTGCCAATCGCGGGTAAGCATTTGCTCCGCAATGGGTCAGATTGAGTGGAGAAATCTGACGATGCTGGGACAACGACGGAAGGAGCATTATTTATTTAACAAAGATAAAATCGGTGCTCGCAACGGTTCTCGGAGCCTCAATCGGAAATTCCTGGTAGTACTGCCCCGAATCCGTCTCCCATTTTATCTCGTTTCCAGTCAGGTTGGGTCGAGAAGTCTGACGATGCTTCGAGAACGACGGTAGCAGCTTTATTTATTTAACAAAGATAAAATCGGTGCTCGGAATGGTTCCCGGGGCCTCGATCGAACATTCCCGATATTACTGTCTCGAATTCGTCCCCGATTTTATCTTACTTCCGGTCAGATTGGGTCAAGAAGTCTGACGATGCCACGAGAACGATTGTAGGAGCTTTGTTTATTTAACAAAAATAAAATCGGTGCTCGGAATGGTTCTCGGAGCCTCGATCGGACATTTCCGATATTACTGCCCCCATTTCGTCTCCGATTTGATCTTACTTCCGGTCAGAATGGATAAAGAAGTCTAACGATGCCGCGAGAACGATGGAAGGAGCATTGATTATTTAACAAAGATAAAATCGGTGGTCAGAATGGTTCGCGGGGCCTCGATTGGACATTCCCGATAGTACTGCCCCGAATTCGTCTCCGATTTTATCTTACTTGCGGTCAGATTGGGTCGAGAAGTCTGACGATGCCGAGAGAACGACGGTAGGAGCTTTGTTTATTTAACAAAGATAAAATCGGTGCTCGGAATGGTTCTCGGAGCCTCGATCGGACATTCCCGATATTACTGCGCCGAATTCGTCTCCGATTTTATCTTACTTTCGGTCAGGATGGATATGGAAGGCTGACGATGCCGCGAGAACGACGGAAGGAGCATTGTTTATTTAACAAACATAAAATCGGTGGTCAGAATGGATCCCGGGGCCTCGATCGAACATTCGCGATATTACTGCCTCGAGTAGATGTACTAGGGGGGTTCTAACTCAAGGGGCGGTGGTGTGTCAAGAGTGGGGAAGCCGAGGTGGCGCCACTGTCGACGGGAGGTTGCCGGGCGTGACGTCACAGAGAGGCCTATGTGGAGGGGGGGGGGGTCATGTGGTCCGTGCAGCGACTGGGGGGGGGGTCGATGAGTGTTTTGTGTGTATGTGCGTGCGTGCATGCGTGCGTGTAGGGAAGCCAAGGTGGCGCTACGGTCGTGAGGAGGTCGGCGTGTGTGCGTGCGTGCGTGCGTGCGTGCGTGCGTGTAGGCAAGCCAAGGTGGCGCTACGGTCGTGGGGAGGTCGGCGTGCGTGCGTGCGTGCGTGCGTGCGTGTAGGGAAGCCAAGGTGGCGCTACGGTCGTGGGGAGGTCGGCGTGCGTGCGTGCGTGCGTGCGTGCGTGCGTGCGTGCGTGCGTGCGTGCGTGCGTGCGTGCGTGCGTGCGTGCGTGCGTGCGTGCGTGCGTGCGTGCGTGCGTGCGTGCGTGCGTGCGTGCGTGCGTGCGTGCGTGCGTGCGTGCGTGCGTGCGTGCGGGCGTGCGTGCGTGCGTGCGTGCGGGCGTGCGTGCGTGCGTGCGTGTGTGTGTGTGTGTGTGTGTGTGTGTGTGTGTGTGTGTGTGTGTGTGTGTGTGTGTGTGTGTGTGTGTGTGTGTGTGTGTGTGTGTGTGTGAAGAGCGGCCTTTCAAAGCCCAATATTTATGACATGCAGCTGGTTCCATTCCGAAAGACAATGTCTATTGCATCCGCCTCGTCCCCAAGCTCGCCGACACTCGAGACAGGTCCTGACAGGTTCCTCGGAAAAAAACTATAATCTGTAGGGATCATAGACTATGACTGCGGATAGACCACTTCAGCGCAGCTCTTGAAAAGTCGCGCTCTCCATTCCAAAATATAACGTCAAGATGTTCGCATGTGCGAGTGTGTACGCAGTGCATCCGGCCAAGCACCCCCTGGACTTGACCAAAAACGAGCTCGAACAGGTTCCAAAGGTCTTGCTCTTAAAATATTGGGGTAAATATATTGGCTTATTGTGGGATCGTTTGCCAGAACATCATCGAAATGACAGTGAAGTGATATCATATCTTCCATGCTTGGAGCATACGCCACAGATGAAAGATCACATTGATGGCCCTCCATCTCAACGTCGGGAGTGTACAAAATGCTGTGAAAATTCTTCACGTACGAGGTTCTTCGAACGTGTTTGAACCTGTTTTTCGGGAGCATGAAAAAATGTTGAGGGGAGGGAAGGGATTCCCACGGTTCTTCGAACGTGTTCAAACCTGCTTTTCACGATTGGAAGGGGGGGATTTGAGTGGGAGGCTTACGAGGGAGCTTATAATTTCGTGGACCACGCTCAGACTGCACGATTCCACTGCACCATCAACATCTAAAAAGAACTTTGAAAGTGCGCGGAAAATGGATCTCTCGAGTATCAACAAAGTCGGCCGGATGGCAGAATTCCTCCCAACGAAGAAGCTGTCAGAACTCTCCGTTAAGTCGGAACGACTAATCTCCGACATAAGGGCCGTACAAACCAAATTTGGGAAACGCTACATCGCAGACATCGCGGATGAGTTCTCCGTCTTCTTACCAGCGCGACTTGTGAAGGTCTTCGACCAAGATCCAACAATGTTCGAGAGTATGCTGCAACTGGCGCGCAACGGTCAACTCTACATGAAGTACATTGGTGGAAAATACAACAGCGTCGAGTTCCATCGAGTCTGAGTATGGTGGAAAAGAACGCTCGTGAAGGCCCGGTGGAAACAACGAGTTCAACAGCAGCCAGCATCGTCACCATCGTAGAGTGCAACGACTGTTTGCATCACAGTCATCATCATCGTAGAGTTTTCAACGCTCGAGTCTGAGTATGGTGGAAGAAAACGCTCGTGAAGGCCCGGTGGAAACAACAAGTTCAGCGGTGGCTGGTATCGTCACCATCGTAGAGTGCAACGACTGTTTGCATCACAGTCATCATCGTAGATTTTTCAACGCTTAGTGCTATGTAAAAATGTACAAAAAAAACGTTTTCATCGAATATAATGTAAAAAAAAAAAATTGTCGTCAAACTGTATTCGCCGTAAATATAGGAAATAAATGGAGAACGATATTTGTTCAAAATGTTTTTATTCATTTAAAAAAAATCTCTCGCTCACGCTTCATACACAGAGAGCCAGCTTTTCAACGACTTTACAGTCGCTTTGGCCCAATTGTATTCTGTATTGAAGGAATGATGGGGACATTTAACGTTTGCGATTTTCGGCAACTTCTGCAGCGATGGACAGTCCAGAGTCTCCAGATCGATGACTTTTGTTGCTGAATGCGTGAATCTCGACAGCCATGAGCACTTCTCGAATCCCTTGGCATAGATCGTAGGAGCTCCTTCCAAGATTCCTCGAATTGTCGTTCTAGCTGCCTCGTATGGTATGCCATTGTGATCCCATCGTAATCCATGGAAATTGCGTTCCAGCCACTTGTTTGTCATTTTGTACTTGGCCGGTAGAGTCCCATGCAAATGGTGCATCGACGGCGAGCGTCAGCGGTTCAGCGTTCTTCTCATCGAGTTTGACGATAGACATCTCCTTCAGGACAAATTCGTTGACGGGTCTCTTGAAGCCCTGCACATCGACGATAAGCTCCATGTTGACCGAAGTGGATGAGAATCATCGGCATGATTTTACACCATTTTTTATCTCCATCACTAATTGGATTGTACTCTTGGTGAGACGTTCCAGAGACTTCCGAAGACATTCATAAGACGTTCGAAAACATTCATAAGGCGTTTCAAGACATGCATGAGGGGTTCAAAGAGTTTCAAAAGACTTTCTACAACGTCATGAGACGTTTGAAGATGTTCGTGAGACCTTCAAGAGACTTTCGAAAACGTTTAAAGACTTTCATGAGGGGTTCGAAGACGTTCAAAAGATCTGTGACGATATTCATAATATGTTTGAAGACATCGATGAGGGGTTCGAAGACGTTTAAGAGACTTTCAAAGACATTCACGCGGGGGTTGGAAGATGTTCAAAAAACTTTGGAATTCGTTCAATAGACATTTGACGACATTCATAATACGTTTGAAGACATTCATGAGGGGTTCGAAGATGCTTAAGAGAGACTTTCAAAGACATTCACGAGGGGTTTGTCCGAAGACATATATAAGACGTTTGAAGACATTCAAGAGACGTTCGAAAACATTCATCAGGCGTTTGAAGACATGCATGAGGGGTTCAAAGAGTTTCAAGAGACTTTCTACGACGTTCATGAGACGCTTGAAGATGTTCGTGAGACATTCAAGAGATCTTTAACGATATTCATAATACGTTTGAAGACATCGATGAGGGGTTCGAAGATGTTTTAGAGACTATCAAAGACATTCACGAGGGGTTTGAAGACGTTCAAGAAACTTTCGAATCCGTTCAAGAGCCTTTTGACGACATTCATAATACGTTTGAAGACATTCTTGTGGGGTTCGAAGACGCTTGAGAGACTTTCAAAGGCATCCACGAGGGTTTCGAATACGTCCAAGAGACTTTTGAATACGTTCAAGAGACTTTCAGAGACATTCGCGAGAGGTGCGAAGACGTTCAGAGACTTTCGAAGACATTCAAGAGATCTTTGACAATATTCATAATACGTTCGAAGACATCGATGAGGGGATCGACGACGTTGTAGAGACTTTCAAAGACATTCACGAGGGGCTTGAAGACGTTCAAGAGACATCCGACGACATTCATGATACGTTTGAAGACATTCATAAGGGGTTCCAAGACACTTGAGAGACTTTCAAAGACATTCACGAGGCGTTCGAAGACGTTCAAACGAATTTCGATAGCATTCATAATACGGTTGAAGACATTCATAAGGGGTTCGAAGACGCTTAAGAGAGACTTTCAAAGACATTCACGGGGGTTCGAAGACGTTTAAAAGACTTTCGACGACACTCATAATACGTTTGAAGACGTTAAAGAGACTTTCGAATACGTTCAAGAGACTTTCAGAGACATTCGCGAGAGGTGCGAAGACGTTCAGAAACCTTCGAAGACATTCAAGAGATCTTTGACAATATTCATAATACGTTTGAAGACATCGATGAGGGGTTCGAAGACGCTTGAGAGACTTTCAAAGGCATTCACGAGAGTTTCGAAGACGTTCAAGAGACTTTCGACGACATTCAAAATACGTTTGAAGACATTCATGAGGGGTTCGAAGACACTTGAGAGACTTTCAAAGACATTAACGAGGGGTTTGAAGACGTTTAAAAGACTTTCAAATACGTTCCAGAGACTTTCAGAGACATTCGCGAGAGGTGCGAAGACGTTCAGAGACTTCCGAAGACATTCACAAGACTTTCGAATACGTTCAAGAGACTTTCAGAGACATTCATGAGGGGTTCGAAGGCGCTTGAGAGACTTTCAAAGGCATTCACGAGGGTTTCGAAGACGTTCAAGAGACTTTCGACGACATTCATGATACGTTTGAGCACATTCATGAGGGGTTCGAAAACGCTTAAGAGAGACTTTCAAAGACATTCAGGAGTGGTTTTAAGACGTTTAGAGGACTTCTGACGACACTCATAATACGTCTGAAGACGTTCAAGAGACTTTCGAATACATTCAAGAGACTGTCAGAGACATTCATGAGGGGTTCGAAGACGCTTGAGAGACTTTCAAAGGCATTCACGAGAGTTTCGAATACGTTCAAGAGACTTTCAGAGACATTCGCGAGAGGTTCGAAGACGTTCAAGAGATCTGTGATGATATTCGGAATGTGATTGAACACATCGATGAGGGGTTCGAATACGTGTAAGAGACTTTCAAAAACATTCACGAGGGGTTGGAAGATCTTCAAAAACTTTCGAATTCGTTCATAATACGTTTGAAGACATTCATGAGGGGTTCGAAGACGTTTAAGATATTTTCAGACATTCACGAGAGGTGCGAAGACGTTCAGAGACCTTCGAAGACATTCAACAGATCTTCGACAATATTCATAATACGTTCGAAGACATCGATGAGAGGTTCGACAATGTTATAGAGACTTTCAAAGACATTCACGAAGAGTTTGAAGACGTTCAGAGACTTTCGAAGACATTCAAGAGATCTTTGACAATATTCATAATACGTTTGAAGACATCGATGAGGGGTTCGAAGACGCTTGAGAGACTTTCAAAGGCATTCACGAGAGTTTCGAAGACGTTCAAGAGACGTTCGACGACTTTCATGATACGTTTAAAGACATTCATAAGGGGTTCAAAGACAAGTGTCTTTGAAGACTTGAGAGACTTTCAAAGACATTCACGAGGGGTTCGAAGACGTTCAAAAGACTTTCGACGACACTCATAATACGTTTAAAGACATTCATGAGGGGTTCGAAGACGCTTGAGAGACTTTCAAAATATTCACGAGAGGTGCGAAGACCTTCAGAGACCTTCGAAGATATTCAAGAGATCTTTGACAATATTCTTAATACGTTCGAAGACATCGATGAGGGGTTCGACGATGTTTTAGAGACTTTCAAAGACATTCACGAGGGGTTTGAAGACGTTCAGAGACTTTCGAAGACATTCAAGAGATCTTTGACCATATTCACAATACGTTTGAAGACATTCATGAGGGGTTCGAAGACGCTTGGGAGACTTTCAAATGCTTTCGCGAGGGTTTCGAAGACGTTCGAGAGACTTTCGAATGCGTTCAAGAGACTTTCAGAGACATTCGCGCGAGGTGCGAAGACGTTCAGAGACTTTCGAAGACATTCAAGAGACCTTCGACAATATTCATAATACGTTTGAAGACATTCATGAGGGGTTCGAAACGCTCGAGAGACTTTCAAAGGCATTCACGAGGGTTTCGAAGACGTTCAAGTGACTTTCGAATACGTTCAAGAGACTTTCATAGACATTCGCGAGAGGTGCGAAGACGTTCAGAGACTTTCGAAGACATTCAAGAGATCTTTGACAATATTCATAATACGTTTGAAGACATCGATGAGTGGTTCGACGATGTTTTAGAGACATTCGACGACATTCATAATACGTCTGAAGACATTCATGCGCGTTTCGAAGACGCTTAACAGACTTTCAAAGACATTCGCGAGCGGTTTGAAGACGTTCAAGAGATTTTCAAAGACATTCACGAGGCGTTCGAAGACGTTCAAGAGACTTTTGGCGACATTCACAATACGTTTGAGGACATTCATGAGCATTTCGACGACGCTTAAGAGACTTTCAGAGACATTCGCGAACGGTTTGAAGCCGTTCAAGAGACTTTTGACGACATTCATAATACGATATTCGACGACATCCATAAACCAAAGATATTCATGACGTTTGAGTTTCGCTGGAATTATTTGGGTTTGTTTGGGATTTTCATAGTTTTGGTAAAATGTGTTTGGGTTTGTTTGGGATTTTCACAGTTTTGGTAAAATGTGTTTGGGTATGTGTTTTGGGCATTTACGAGGGTTTCGTGAAACCCAAACACAATTTACCAAAACTGTGAAAATCCCAAACAAACCCAAACACATTTTACCAAAACTATGAAAATCCCAAACAAACCCAAACAATTCCAGCGAAACTCAAATGTCATGAATATCTTTGGTTTATGGATGTCGTCGAATATCGTATTATGAATGTCGTCAAAAGTCTCTTGAACGGCTTCAAACCGCTCGCGAATGTCTCTGAAAGTCTCTTAAGCGTCGTCGAAATGCTCATGAATGTCCTCAAAAGTATTGTGAATGTCGCCAAAAGTCTCTTGAACGTCTTCGAACGCCTCGTGAATGTCTTTGAAAATCTCTTGAACGTCTTCAAACCGCTCGCGAATGTCTTTGAAAGTCTGTTAAGCGTCTTCGAAACGCGCATGAATGTCTTCAAACGTATTATGAATGTCGTCGAATGTCTCTAAAACATCGTCGAACCACTCATCGATGTCTTCAAACGTATTATGAATATTGTCAAAGATCTCTTGAATGTCTTCGAAAGTCTCTGAACGTCTTCGCACCTCTCGCGAATGTCTATGAAAGTCTCTTGAACGTATTCGAAAGTCACTTGAACGTCTTCGAAACCCTCGTGAATGCCTTTGAAAGTCTCTCGAGCGTCTTCGAACCCCTCATGAATGTCTTCAAACGTATTATGAATATTGTCAAAGGTCTCTTGAATGTCTTCGAAAGTCTCTGAACGTCTTCGCACCTCGCGCAAATGTCTCTGAAAGTCTCTTGAACGCATTCGAAAGTCTCTCGAACGTCTTCGAAACCCTCGCGAAAGCATTTGAAAGTCTCCCAAGCGTCTTCGAACCCCTCATGAATGTCTTCAAACGTATTGTGAATATTGTCAAAGATCTCTTGAATGTCTTCGAAAGTCTCTGAACGTCTTCAAACCCCACGTGAATGTCTTTGAAAGTCTCTAAAACATCGTCGAACCCCTCATCGATGTCTTCGAACGTATTATGAATATTGTCAAAGATCTCTTGAATGTCTTCGAAGGTCTCTGAAGGTCTTCGCACCTCTCGTGAATATTTTAAAAGTCTCTCAAGCGTCTTCGAACCCCTCATGAATGTCTTTAAACGTATTATGAGTGTCGTCGAAAGTCTTTTGAACGTCTTCGAACCCCTCGTGAATGTCTTTGAAAGTCTCTCAAGTCTTCAAAGACACTTGTCTTTGAACCCCTTATGAATGTCTTTAAACGTATCATGAAAGTCGTCGAAAGTCTCTTGAACGTCTTCGAAACTCTCGTGAATGCCTTTGAAAGTCTCTCAAGCGTCTTCGAACCCCTCATCGATGTCTTCAAACGTATTATGAATATTGTCAAAGATCTCTTGAATGTCTTCGAAAGTCTCTGAACGTCTTCAAACTCTTCGTGAATGTCTTTGAAAGTCTCTATAACATTGTCGAACCTCTCATCCATGTCTTCGAACGTATTATGAATATTGTCGAAGATCTGTTGAATGTCTTCGAAGGTCTCTGAACGTCTTCGCACCTCTCGTGAATGTCTTTGAAAATATCTTAAGCGTCTTCGAACCCCTCATGAATGTCTTCAAACGAATTATGAACGAATTCGAAAGTTTTTGAACATCTTCCAACCCCTCGTGAATGTCTTTGAAAGTCTCTTACACGTATTCGAACCCCTCATCGATGTGTTCAATCACATTCCGAATATCGTCACAGATCTCTTGAACGTCTTCGAACCTCTCGCGAATGTCTCTGAAAGTCTCTTGAACGTATTCGAAACTCTCGTGAATGCCTTTGAAAGTCTCTCAAGCGTCTTCGAACCCCTCATGAATGTCTCTGAAAGTCTCTTGAACGTATTCGAAAGTCTCTCGAACGTCTTCAGACGTATTATGAGTGTCGTCAGAAGTCCTCTAAACGTCTTAAAACCACTCCTGAATGTCTTTGAAAGTCTCTCTTAAGCGTTTTCGAACCCCTCATGAATGTCTCTGAAAGTCTCTTGAACGTATTCGAGTCTTGTGAATGTCTTCGGAAGTCTCTGAACGTCTTCGCACCTCTCACGAATGTCTCTGAAAGTCTCTTGAACGTATTTGAAAGTCTTTTAAACGTCTTCAAACCCTACGTTAATGTCTTTGAAAGTCTCTCAAGCGTCTTCGAACCCCTCATGAATGTCTTCAAACGTATTTTGAATGTCGTCGAAAGTCTCTTGAACGTCTTCGAAACTCTCGTGAATGCCTTTGAAAGTCTCTCAAGCGTCCTCGAACCCCTCATCGATGTCTTCAAACGTATTATGAATATTGTCAAAGATCTCTTGAATGTCTTCGAAGGTCTCTGAACGTCTTCGCACCTCTCGCGAATGTCTCTGAAAGTCTCTTGAACGTATTCGAAAGTCTCTTTAACGTCTTCAAACGTATTATGAGTGTCGTCGAAAGTCTTTTAAACGTCTTCGAACCCCCGTGAATGTCTTTGAAAGTCTCTCTTAAGCGTCTTCGAACCCCTTATGAATGTCTTCAACCGTATTATGAATGCTATCGAAATTCGCTTGAACGTCTTCGAACGCCTCGTGAATGTCTTTGAAAGTCTCTCAAGTGTCTTGGAACCCCTTATGAATGTCTTCAAACGTATCATGAATGTCGTCGGATGTCTCTTGAACGTCTTCAAGCTCCTCGTGAATGTCTTTGAAAGTCTCTAAAACGTCGTCGATCCCCTCATCGATGTCTTCAAACGTATTATGAATATTGTCAAAGATCTCTTGAATGTCTTCGAAGGTCTCTGAACGTCTTCGCACCTCTCGCGAAAGTCTCTGAAAGTCTCTTGAACGTATTCAAAAGTCTCTTGGACGTATTCGAAACCCTCGTGGATGCCTTTGAAAGTCTCTCAAGCGTCTTCGAACCCCACAAGAATGTCTTCAAATGTATTATGAATGTCGTCAAAAGGCTCTTGAACGGATTGGAAAGTTTCTTGAACGTCTTCAAACCCCTCGTGAATGTCTTTGATAGTCTCTAAAACATCTTCGAACCCCTCATCGATGTCTTCAAACGTATTATGAATATCGTTAAAGATCTCTTGAATGTCTCACGAACATCTTCAAGCGTCTCATGAACGTCGTAGAAAGTCTTTTGAAACTCTTTGAACCCCTCATGCATGTCTTCAAACGCCTTATGAATGTTTTCGAACGTCTCTTGAATGTCTTCAAACGTCTTATATATGTCTTCGGACAAACCCCTCGTGAATGTCTTTGAAAGTCTCTCTTAAGCATCTTCGAACCCCTCATGAATGTCTTCAAACGTATTATGAATGTCGTCAAATGTCTATTGAACGAATTCCAAAGTTTTTTGAACATCTTCCAACCCCCGCGTGAATGTCTTTGAAAGTCTCTTAAACGTCTTCGAACCCCTCATCGATGTCTTCAAACATATTATGAATATCGTCACAGATCTTTTGAACGTCTTCGAACCCCTCATGAAAGTCTTTAAACGTTTTCGAAAGTCTCTTGAAGGTCTCACGAACATCTTCAAACGTCTCATGACGTTGTAGAAAGTCTTTTGAAACTCTTTGAACCCCTCATGCATGTCTTGAAACGCCTTATGAATGTTTTCGAACGTCTTATGAATGTCTTCGGAAGTCTCTGGAACGTCTCACCAAGAGTACAATCCAATTAGTGATGGAGATAAAAAATGGTGTAAAATCATGCCGATGATTCTCATCCACTTCGGTCAACATGGAGCTTATCGTCGATGTGCAGGGCTTCAAGAGACCCGTCAACGAATTTGTCCTGAAGGAGATGTCTATCGTCAAACTCGATGAGAAGAACGCTGAACCGCTGACGCTCGCCGTCGATGCACCATTTGCATGGGACTCTACCGGCCAAGTACAAAATGACAAACAAGTGGCTGGAACGCAATTTCCATGGATTACGATGGGATCACAATGGCATACCATACGAGGCAGCTAGAACGACAATTCGAGGAATCTTGGAAGGAGCTCCTACGATCTATGCCAAGGGATTCGAGAAGTGCTCATGGCTGTCGAGATTCACGCATTCAGCAACAAAAGTCATCGATCTGGAGACTCTGGACTGTCCATCGCTGCAGAAGTTGCCGAAAATCGCAAACGTTAAATGTCCCCATCATTCCTTCAATACAGAATACAATTGGGCCAAAGCGACTGTAAAGTCGTTGAAAAGCTGGCTCTCTGTGTATGAAGCGTGAGCGAGAGATTTTTTTTAAATGAATAAAAACATTTTGAACAAATATCGTTCTCCATTTATTTCCTATATTTACGGCGAATACAGTTTGACGACAATTTTTTTTTTTTACATTATATTCGATGAAAACGTTTTTTTTGTACATTTTTACATAGCACTAAGCGTTGAAAAATCTACGATGATGACTGTGATGCAAACAGTCGTTGCACTCTACGATGGTGACGATACCAGCCACCGCTGAACTTGTTGTTTCCACCGGGCCTTCACGAGCGTTTTCTTCCACCATACTCAGACTCGAGCGTTGAAAACTCTACGATGATGATGACTGTGATGCAAACAGTCGTTGCACTCTACGATGGTGACGATGCTGGCTGCTGTTGAACTCGTTGTTTCCACCGGGCCTTCACGAGCGTTCTTTTCCACCATACTCAGACTCGATGGAACTCGACGCTGTTGTATTTTCCACCAATGTACTTCATGTAGAGTTGACCGTTGCGCGCCAGTTGCAGCATACTCTCGAACATTGTTGGATCTTGGTCGAAGACCTTCACAAGTCGCGCTGGTAAGAAGACGGAGAACTCATCCGCGATGTCTGCGATGTAGCGTTTCCCAAATTTGGTTTGTACGGCCCTTATGTCGGAGATTAGTCGTTCCGACTTAACGGAGAGTTCTGACAGCTTCTTCGTTGGGAGGAATTCTGCCATCCGGCCGACTTTGTTGATACTCGAGAGATCCATTTTCCGCGCACTTTCAAAGTTCTTTTTAGATGTTGATGGTGCAGTGGAATCGTGCAGTCTGAGCGTGGTCCACGAAATTATAAGCTCCCTCGTAAGCCTCCCACTCAAATCCCCCCCTTCCAATCGTGAAAAGCAGGTTTGAACACGTTCGAAGAACCGTGGGAATCCCTTCCCTCCCCTCAACATTTTTTCATGCTCCCGAAAAACAGGTTCAAACACGTTCGAAGAACCTCGTACGTGAAGAATTTTCACAGCATTTTGTACACTCCCGACGTTGAGATGGAGGGCCATCAATGTGATCTTTCATCTGTGGCGTATGCTCCAAGCATGGAAGATATGATATCACTTCACTGTCATTTCGATGATGTTCTGGCAAACGATCCCACAATAAGCCAATATATTTACCCCAATATTTTAAGAGCAAGACCTTTGGAACCTGTTCGAGCTCGTTTTTGGTCAAGTCCAGGGGGTGCTTGGCCGGATGCACTGCGTACACACTCGCACATGCGCACATCTTGACGTTATATTTTGGAATGGAGAGCGCGACTTTTCAAGAGCTGCGCTGAAGTGGTCTATCCGCAGTCATAGTCTATGATCCCTACAGATTATAGTTTTTTTCCGAGGAACCTGTCAGGACCTGTCTCGAGTGTCGGCGAGCTTGGGGACGAGGCGGATGCAATAGACATTGTCTTTCGGAATGGAACCAGCTGCATGTCATAAATATTGGGCTTTGAAAGGCCGCTCTTCACACACACACAGACACACACACACACACGCACGCACGCACGCACGCACGCACGCACGCACGCACGCACGCACGCACGCACGCACGCATGCACGCAGGCACGCACGCACGCACGCACGCACACACGCCGACCTCCCCACGACCGTAGCGCCACCTTGGCTTCCCTACACGCACGCACGCACGCCGACCTCCCCACGACCGTAGCGCCACCTTGGCTTCTCTACACGCACGCACGCCGACCGCCCCACGACCGTAGCGCCACCTTGGCTTGCCTACACGCACGCACGCACGCACGCACGCACACACGCCGACCTCCCCACGACCGTAGCGCCACCTTGGCTTCCCTACACGCACGCATGCACGCACGCACATACACACAAAACACTCATCGACCCCCCCCCCAGTCGCTGCACGGACCACATGACCCCCCCTCCACATAGGCCACTCTGTGACGTCACGCCCGGCAACCTCCCGTCGACAGTGGCGCCACCTCGGCTTCCCCACTCTTGACACACCACCTCTCCTTGAGTTAGAACCCCCCTAGTACATCTACTGCCCCGAATTCGTCTCCGATTTTATCTTACTTCCAGTCAGATTGGGTCAAGAAGTCTGACGATGCCACGAGAACGATTGTAGGAGCTTTGTTTATTTAACAAAGATAAAATCGGTGCTCGGAATGGTTCTCGGCGCCTCGATCGGACATTTCCGATATTACTGCCCCCATTTCGTCTCCGATTTTATCTTACTTCCGGTCAGAATGGATAAGGAAGTCTATCAATGCCGCGAGACCGATGGAAGGAGCATTGATTATTTAACAAAGATAAAATCGGTGGTCAGAATGGTTCCCGGGGCCTCGATCGGACATTCCCGATAGTACTGCCCCGAATTCGTCTCCGATTTTATCTTACTTCCGGTCAGATTGGGTCGAGAAGTCTGAAGATGCCGCGAGAACGACGGTAGGAGCTTTGTTTATTTAACAAAGATAAAATCGGTGCTCGGAATGGTTCTCGGAGCCTCGATCGGACATTCCCGATATTACTGCCCCGAATTCGTCTCCGATTATATCGTACTTCCGGTCAGATTCGGTCGAGAAGTCTGACGATGCTGCGAAAACGACGGTAGGAGCATTGTTTATTTAACAAAGATAAAATCGGTGCTCGCAATGGTTATTGGGGCATCGATCGGACATGCCCGATATTACTGCCCCAAATTCGTCTCCGATTTTATCTTACTTCCGGTCAGATTCGGTCGAGAAGTCTGACGATGCTGCGAAAACGATGGTAGGAGCATTGTTTAATTAACAAAGATAAAATCGGTCCTCGCAATGGTTCTTGGGGCATCGATCGGACGTTCCCGATATTACTGCCCCGAACTTGTCTCCGATTTCGGGAATGTCCGATCGAGGCCCCGGGAACCATTCCGAGCACCGCTTTTATCTTTGTTAAATAAACAATGCTCCTACAGTCGTTTTCGCAGCATCATCAGACTTCTCGACCGAATCTGACTGGAAGTAAGATAAAATCGGTGACGAATTCGGGACAGTAATATCGGGAATGTCGGATTGAGGCTCCGGTAACCATTCCGAGCACCGATTTGATCTTTGTTAAATAAACAAAGCTTCTACGGTCGTCCTCGCGGCATCGTCAGACTTCTCGACCCAATCTGACCGGAAGTAAGATCAAATCGGAGACGACTTGGGGGCAGTAATATCGGGAATGTCCAATCGAGGCTCCGACAACCATTCCGAGCACTGATTTTATCTTTGTTAAATACACAAAGCTCCTACCGTCGTTCTCGCGGCATCGTCAGACTTCTCGACCCAATCTGACCGGAAGTAAGATAAAATCGGACAGGAAATGGGGGCAGTAATATCGGGAATGTCCGATCGAGGCTCCGACAACCATTCCGAGCACCGATTTTATCTTTGTTAAATAGACAAAACTCCTACCGTCGTTCTCGCGGCATCGTCAGACTCCTCGACCCAATCTGACCGGAAGTAAGATTAAATCGGAGACGACTTGGGGGCAGTAATATCGGGAATGTCCGATCGAGGCCCCGGGAACCATTCCGAGCACCGATTTTATCTTTGTTAAATAAACAAAGCTCCTACCGTCGGTCTCGCGGCATCGTCAGACTTCTCAACCCAATCTGACGGGAAATAAGATAAAATCGGAGACGGATTCGGGGCAGTACTATCAGGAATTTCCGATTGAGGCTCCTAGAAACGTTGCGAGCACCGATTTTATCTTTGTTAAATAAATTATGCTCCTTCCGTCGTCGTCGCACTATCGTCAGACTTCTCGACCCCTCTGACCGGAAATAAGATAAAATCAGAGACGAATTCGGGGCAGTAATATCGGGAATGTCCGATCGGTGCTCCGAGAACCGTGGCGAGCACCGATTTTATCTTTGTTAAACAAATAATGCTCCTCCCGTCATTGCCGCAGGATCGTCAGACTTCTCGACCCAATCTGACCGGAAATAAGATAAAGTCGGAAACGAATTCGGGGCAGTAATATCCGGATTGTCCGACTGAGGCTACGGGAACCGTTGCGAGCACCGATTTTATCTTTGTTAAATAAATAATGCTCCTTCCGTCGTTGTCGCAGCATCGTCAGATTTCTCGACTCAATCTGACCCATTGCGGAGCAAATGCTAATCCGCGATTCGCAAACCTAGGTCGTTTTCGTCTTGCCCAAGATCATTTTCTTTACTTAATATTTATTTTAAAAAAATCGAAAATAAGGTAGAAAACAACCTTATTATTCCTGTAGACGTACGGTCTAAAGATCGACCATGATTTTTTTCAGATTTTTTCCACCGACAATTGTTCGTTTGGCAGTGCAAAAACGAAAACGACCCAGTTTCACGGAATTAATGTACCTGAATTACCTTTATGGACTGAGGTTTAAGATAATCGATTGAACTTGATCGATAGATTGCGAACTTTATCGAAAATAATGTCAATTTCGAAAATGTTTGCGGATTTCATGGTCCGCAAACAATATTCCTCATCATTTGCGATTCGCTAATAACTTTCGCAATAAATAATTCTATCAATTCATTTCAAAGTAATTTCGCGTGAAATTATTATTTTTTGCCAAATTATACGAGCATTTTTATTTTTGACTTTTTCATAAAATATTCAAAAATTCTGTAACTACAACATGTGAAGATAATTTATGCAACATTAAAAAACAAAAATCTCGTGGTATTTGGTAAAAATTAATAATTCCACGTCAAATTACTTTAAAATGTATTGCTAGAATCATTTATTCCAAAAGTTGTTAGCGACTCGCAAATTATTGAAAATCGTATTTGCAGTGCATGGAATCCTCGAACATTTTATAAATTGACATTATTTTGAATCTAGTTCTCAGATAGGGACACATTCAGATCCCTCGGCTCGACCGCGTATCATCGGACTCTGAACCAACTTCCTGTGACAGCCGACCATTCGGAAATTGTAGCTGTGACGTCAGCAGACTAGCACTTCCTATACACTCTCGTGCCTGACTTAGCTCGTTTGTTCCACTCATTAAATTCCGATTTATCCACTTTAAATCGTATGTTTGATAATTTTTTTCTCCATGACGGGGAGCACAAATAAAGTTGTTCGGGAGTGTTCCGTATTCGAAATTTTATAAGCTTCATTCTCCTGCACGCAAAATGGATTTTTTATTCTTTTCCAGAATACGCTATTTTCTCTGGCAAATGCTATTCATGACAAAAATAGGATATATTTTTTTTTTTCAAAGAAAGCGTGAAAAATCATTAAAAATTATATAAGGAGTACAACTTTGCAGTGACCGTTTTTTTCAAAAGTTTAAGGCTTTATTATAAAAAAGTGGCTACATATTTTTTAATCAAAGTACTGCCGGTCGCTAGCTACGACCTCGGCCCATCTTTCAGGTAGCATTCGAATCCCGCGTCGATAAAAGTCTTGGTCCTTGGAGGCAATCCAGGAATCGCCCCAATTTTTTACTTCTTCGTAAGTACCGAAGTGCTGGTCAGCCAAATCGTGTGCCATTGACCGGAACAAGTGATAGTCGGAAGGGGCAATGTCTGGAGAGTACGGCGGGTGGGATAAAACCTCCCATTTCAGCGTTTCCAAGTACTTTTTCACGACATTTGCAACATGGGGTCGGACATTGTCATGCTGCAGTATCACCTTGTCATGTCTTTCGTTGAATTGTGGCCGTTTCTCTTTGAGTGCCTTACTCAAGCGCATCAACTGACGTCGGTAGAGTTCCCCTGTGAAGGTTTCGGATGGTTTGAGCAGCTCATAGTACACAACGCCCATCTGTCAGCCCGTCTTCAAAAACTTTCTACCTTCCGCCACCATGCTTGTTCTCGACCTCAAAATCTCCACTTTTGAAGCGTTGAAACCACCGCCGACATGTTTTCTCACTAATAGAATCCTCCCCGTAAGCATCTACAAGCAAACGGTGGGCCTCAGCTGCAGATTTCTTGATGTTGAAGAAGTAAATCATAACCTCCCGCAAATGCTGAGAATTCGGTTCGTAGGTTGCCATGTTTGAGTGCCTATAACTTTATAATGCATACACGTATCCGTTAGCTTTTTTAAATTGTTTACATTGGCAGAGCCTCTAGTTTAAAATGCCACTTTTTTTATTGAGCTAGGGCCACTACTTCGGCCGCAGTGGCTCTCTAAGTAAAACAGTCACTGCAAAGTTGTACTCCTAATATTTTTTTCAGTCGCAAAATCACCGCGCAAGACTCTCAAAAAACACCTGTCCACCTTATAAACGTCACCCATATATATATATATGTGTGTGTGTGTGTGTGTGTGTGTGTGTGTGTGTGTGTGTGTGCGCGCGCGTGTGTATATGTGTATGTGTGAGTGTATATATATATATATATATATATATATATATATATATATATATATAACGTGTTAAAGTGGTTTTGACAACTCCAACCTCCAACCATGATAAGAGCTTTTATAAGTGGAACGTGAAAACCGGCCTTTTCAGGCAAAAAATAAATTTGACGAAACCCAGATGGACAGTCGTGATCATCACGCCGTGCATACAATTGATGAAGCAAATTTTACAGCATATTGACTACATGTCATGATGCAAAGCCGTGAACTCATTTAGTATAGTGAATGTACAAAGCATTTTGATCTCAATATGTCGCTTATAAATGCATCGTACGTTTGGAGCACGTTGAACTCATATCGCTGTGCTCAAGTGTCCACAATTAATATCTGCAAATTTTACGTCATATGGAAGTCATCCAATGACTGTGATGATGAATTCACTGGGTTAGCACTGGTAGTAGACATGCCATGCAAGCAATATGACGGCGATATGCATGTTTATCAGTGATACATTCGATAGGCGCAACATGACGGCGATATGCGTGTTTCTCAGTGATACATCCTATAACGGCGATATGCATGTTTCTAAGTGATACATTTGTTGAGCGCAATATGACGGCGATATGTATATTTTGTCAGTGATACATCCCAGGAGCACAATATGATGGCGATATGCATGTTTCTCAGTAATACATTCCATGACGACAATATGCATGTTTTCAGTGATACATTCGGTGAGCGCAATATGACGGCGATATGCATATTTCTCAGTGATACATACCATGAGCGCAATATGACGGCGATATGCGTGTTTCTGTGATACATCCTATGACGGCGATATTCATATTTCTATCAAGGAGAAGGCAGAGCCTGGATGTCGCAAATCGGGTTCTCCTTTCGCGTGGTGAATGTTGAAGACCTCCGAATTAACGCCGCTTTTGATTTTTGTTCCAATAAGCCTTAGTTTCTGAGATATCGCGATTTGAAAAGCTGGGAGTTTCGTCTCGTGCGTAGAGTGTGTTGAGCGTTGATACTTGAGACAAGAGCGGGCGTAGCTTATATGGTAGGACGACAGACCGGCACTCTGAAAGTTCACGGTTCGCGTCCCTATGCTTTTTTTAAATTCGATTTTTTTTAAATTTTATAATCTCTCATAAGACTTTACATGTGCAGGTAAATAAGAAAATTCGAAAATATGTATTACTAGTTTTATTTATCTATTATATTAAAATAATTAATCCAATAATGAAGTCACAATTACATAGCAAAATAATATTGTATAACAAATAATTAATCTAATTCACAGGAAAGCATATTCGAAGATATATATCTTCAAATATGCTTTCCTGATAGAATTTATAAGGTTAAATGTGGTTGCGGTGGTATTACGTTCATTTTATGTTCGTGGTGTCGTAAGCTTTTGTGCTTCCCTTGCTTTTACGATGCTTTCCACCCTCCAATTTGTCAACGTACTGATCTGATAGAAGAAGAATCAGAATAATTACCTGCCGCGAAATTTGCAAGTATGAATTAGATTAATTATTTATTTTTTATACCATATTATTTTGTTTTCTCATTGTAACGTGATTAATAGATTAATTATTTGTTATACAATATTATTTTGCTATGTAATTGTGACTTCATTATTGGATTAATTCTTTTAATATAATAGATGAATTAAACTAGTAATACATATTTTCGAATTGACTTCTTTACCTGTACATGCGAAGTCTTATGAGAGATTAAAAAATAAAAATAAAAAGCATGAGGACGCGAACCGTGAACTTTCAGAGTGCCAGTCCGTCGTCTTACCGTATTAGCTACGGCCGCTCTTGTCTCAAGCGTCAACGCTCAACGTACTCTACGAGCGAGCCGAAACTCCCAAATTTTCAAATCGCGATATCTCAGCAACTAAGGCCTATTGGAACAAAAATGAAAACGACGTTAATTCGGAGGTCTTCAACTTTCACCACGCGAAAGGAGAACCCGATTCGCGACATCCAGGCTCTGCCTTCTCCTTGTAAGTGATACATTCGATGAGCGCAATATGACGGCGGTATGTATATTCGTCAGTGATACATCCCATAAGCGCAATATGACGGCGATATGCATCCAAATCCAGAGTGATACAAATAAGCAGACCCAAAAAAAATGTGCACAAGTGTTAGAATGGCTAGGTAGGTAGCGCGCTCGGCTCTCGAATTAGACTACGTGGTTCAAACCGTATAGGTAGGTACAAAATTTAACTAGGCAGAATACGTTTTAAATCCATTTATCATATAGGCAGGAACATCAATAAAGTGTATGGGGATAATAAAAATCCTACCAGATTTTTTTTATCAATATTTTTGGATTTTTTTTATTTTTCACGCTATGACACTCATATGAGCTCCATATGAGCACAGCATAGTTACGTTACGCCATGCCGCTAATATGAGCTCCGCATGAGTACAGCATATTTACGTCACGCCATGCCGCTAATATGAGCTCCGTATGAGCACAGCATAGTTCCGTCACGCCATGCCGCTAATATGAGCTCCGTATGAGCACTACCGTTTCTTCACGCCGTGACACCCATATGAGCCCCATATGCACTCACTTATTGTTAGATATTCGTGAGCCAAATTTGCTAGTCTGATGAATTCACTGCATGCATATTCGCGGGAGAACAACTTTGCTTCATTTGGATGTATTATTGTGAATCATCATGTGACGCAAATATTACTTCAACGGGAGCACTCATAAGGGATACACAGCTGTGAGACTTTCTATGCCGCAGTGATGATGTACATATGATGCCAATATGAGGTACATCCGACTACCTGGGGGGCGTCAAGCATAACAGTATCGTCATGTCCGTGAAAATATGCACCAAAGAAAATAAAACTCCAAAAATATGGAATTCTCATGAATCGTACACATGTAATGAAAAATATACACTGCCGGCCAAAAGTTTCTGGATACTTCAGATAATTGCAAAACTTTCGGTCACGTTGAATAATTGCAAACTTATATTAGAATAAAATAATTAATTGTACAGAGCTATATCATATCTTCGTAAAATAATAAATGAAATGAAGTATATTATTCTAACATTATTTGACAATTATCCAGTGATCGAAAGATTTTCAATTATCTGAAGTGTCCGGAAACTGATAGCTAGTAGTACGTTTTCAGGTACTGAATAGTCAGGATAGTGAACATTTCATTGCTCAAAGACAACGAAAAAGATCTAGATTTCAAGGGGCTGAAAATATCGATTATCTTCGGATGACGAACAACCAATAAAAAATGTGTAAGCATCGCTGAGCCAAATCTATGGATTCGGTTACTCAATCGCAGACAACAAACATTGTCTCCTTCAGGTGTCGCGGGGTCGTCAATATGATTTTTTGCTCGACTACCTTGCTCGAACAAGGTAGTCGGCCCAGTAGCCTTGAAGCTCCTAGTGATCGTCGTGTTTGCACATTAATTAAGTATTTTAGTAGTACACTGTGCACCAAGGAGACAAAGTGGAACTTTTACGCCGAGTGCGATGTTTTCAGTACGAATCATAGACGAGCGCGCAAGGTGAAGACGAGTACTGAAAACATCGCGCGAACATACGCGAACATCCGTAGACACCAGCGTAATTCTAAAATTTATAAGCATATTTTTTTATTAATTTTTTAAATGAATTTTTTATGTCGCGGCGATGTCGACGATGCTTTGTGGCGGTGTCACATGAAAGTGAGGTTTTGTTTCTTCGCGTAAATAACGCGTCAACGTACGTAACCACTGACAACTGTTCCACAACGGCATTCAATGAATTTTTTTTAATTTAAAAAATCAGATTACTATTATAACAAAAAATTGGTATTACCATTATATAAAAGTACAACGTATGTACCACACAAGTACACTGGAAATGTTGTGCAACGACTTGGCGTGCAAGAAAAAAAGGTCGGCGAAGGATTTCGTCTTCTCAACTACTTCACTCGCAGGTTAAAAAAGCATAAATCGCCATTTAAAACATAAATTGTATAAATAAATTAATACAATTTATTATACAAGTGAAAATCAAATTCGTGATTTGGCGCAGTACGGTAAAAATCAGTGATGTACCCTTAGACCACACGATACTTGAAATCTTATTTAATTTGCATAATTGGCAAAGTTACATAAAAAGATAAACTTTCTACTCTATCACACAACACATTACACATTGCATGAAATTTATTTCGTGGTATAGATTTTGGTGTAATGGTAAAGTATGTGTCTCTTAACCACAGGATCGGCAGGTTTAAGATTCGTATTAAGAGGCCATCGTCGTGCTGGTGGAAAAATAAATATCTCGGGATTACTCCTGACGCCTATCGCGCTATGCGCGATGTTTTGTCCGAGGACAGTCACATAGTTATCAGTAGTGGATGTAACGCAGCTCCGACACGGTAACATGAATTAAGTAGACCGACGTATACATCGGTAACACTATATATTAATGCAACTCAATCCGAATCACACTAACGCAAAAGGCAGTGATCTCATTATTAATAACCCTGGCAGTTGATGCGACGTTACCATTTAAAAATTATATATGTATATATATATGTATGAGGCGTTCCGTACCATTTCGAACGGTCAAAAAGTTGTCCACTCTCAAAAAAATTTAAATTTTGTCAAATTATTTAATTATATGAAATAAAAAAAACAGTTAATTTTTTTCAAAATTTTTTGATTGCATTATCTCAAGTTTTTCAAAATTTTAGAATTTTCAAAATACCGTTGAATCTCGTGAGCATTTGATTTAACAGAAAAATGTTTGAGACAAAAAAGTAGCAATTTTAAATGAACTTTGTGAAAATATTTTGTTTTCAATTTTTCGAGTTTAAAAAATGCCCATTTCCACCCAAATTATACAAAAATATTTTTTTTCGGTCGGTATGTCACGTTTGATTTTTCTCAAAAAATTCCAGATAATACTCTGAAGTGTGTACAGTAACACCTATTTTTTTCAGAGTGGCTCGATACGTTGTTCCAACGCTGTGCTTTGTTTTATTATTATGAGACTTTTTTTTAGACAAATCAATTATTATTAAAAATTATTCTCTCCCAAATTTTTCTCACATTTTTCAGGTAATAAACATCCATAACAGTAATAATTTTTTTGAGCTTAATCATAAATTATCGGTAAGGTATACAAAGTTAACCTTGCCATACAAAGTAACGTTCGTCGTCCAACATGAAAATTGTGATACAAAGTAACGTCGTCGTGCAATATGTAAAATGTGATCTTGTTAAAAAATAACAGAGCAATTACGTCAAGGGGAGATTCCATTCAAATCAATTCTTTGATTCTTCATCAATTAAGCGCACCTGCTTTCGTGCCGATGATTAAATATGCGTGGTTTGCATCGGAGTTAATTGAGGAAAAACCGCTGTTTTCAAATGTCAATCAAGTATGCTTTCCAATAACGCTGCTCAAAACTCCGTACGCCTGCAAGGCCATAGCTTTTATACAATGTCCGCGTTGCTCTTTGGTCTTGTGTTTTGCTTGTTTTTACGACAAATACCACCCGCAATATTGTTCTGATGTAACAAGCGACCACAGTGATATCGAGTAAGAAAAACCTGTATATTGTAATGAAAAATAATAAACTGCAGTTTCTTGTGAAAGATGTTATAATTTCTTCCTGTCTTTTTTTTCTGCGTGAAAAATAAAATAATAATAAATCATTTTAAAAAAATGGAAAGTAAAAAATTTAAAAAATGAATAAAATTTTTTTTAAAATAAATAAAATAATAATGAATAATTAGACGGTTTTGCATCATCCATCGAATTTACTTATATTTTGTGAAAAAAACGCCATCACGGAACTCGTACCCTGGACCTCGAGCGTCAGAGCCGGGCCTTGCCCATTGGGCCACGCCCGCTGGTTCGACAAAGGTGCAACCGTGCCCGTATAGTAGCTACGAGCTAAACTTTCGAACGTTTTTTCTCGAAAACTAAAGAGCATTGTATAAAATCCCTTTACTCAGGGTAGGTCCCTCTACAACATATCTGAGACTTATCAAAATCCGTGAGTGACAGCCTGTAAGGTCCCCTTGTTAGCAAGCTTTTTTTCTTAACTATGCACGTCAAGTCGTTGCACAGCATTTCCAGTGTACTTGTGTGTGTACCATTATATAACATACTTTGTACTTTTATATAATGGTAATACCAATTTTTTGTTATAATAGTAATGTGATTTTTCAAATAAAAATAAAATATTTAGGAAAATATTATTCCTAAGGTTCAACAATTTTGTTTACGTTTATAGTAAACTTGCTTGGCTATTTTTTATAAATTTATTTCACTTTTTTCTACATTTGAATTGGAAAAATATAATAAAACTATTCTTTAAATTAAAATAAAACATATTTTAAGATCAATCAGAATTTGTTATGTGGTAAAAGAAGCGATGATGGTTTCGAGTTTTTTTTTTAATTATTTGGCGTTCTTGTTTCTGTTTCAAAGTTTTTAAAAGGGATTTTGTATCTTTTTCAAAGGGGAAGAATTATTTTTTTCATTCAGCGCTAGTCTCAAGAGAAGTGAAATTCAAATTTGTTTTTATTACTTGGCGTTCTTTTTTTAATTCTTTTTTTGGCAATCGACATTTACCGTTCAACATTGATTCGGTTTGATAAGGGAATGGAAATGTCATTTTTTCAATGGACTGCATGAGTTGCTGCGCTCGCTGATGTTTGCGCTAACAGAATGACTGTTGCCAACCGTGAAAGAAAAAAAACGCAATACAAACATTTGGCAACAGTGCGCTGTTGCCAAATGTATCAAACTTTTTGAAGGCGGGCAACCAGTTTAGATTACTCAAAAAATCGATTTTTTTTAATTCCATAAATTGTTGGTTAAACTGTTCAAGAATATGGTCCCAAAGTTTCGCATAAAAATTTCAATCCGTTCTAATGCTATGAGCGGTAATGTGAGCGTCCCTCGTTGCAGTGCCGGAGCGCGTGGCGGGTAAAACTGAGCAGTGAGTTAGGCTTATTTACTTACTCGTCAAAAATTTGCCGGCGCTTACGATGTGGCCGACGCTTGGTACGATATTCAGCACCAACCAGTAATACCCACTGTTGGTCCTATATACGGGCCAATGATTTGGCCATGATTGTGCCAGTGCTCATTTGAAGCATGGCAAACCAACGAACACCCAACCTTGGGCCAAATATCGATTACCAACTGTGAGCCAACTATCGGGTCCCAGTGTTGGCCTCGAACATGGGCCAATCGGTTGATCATGGGTTTGCCAGTCTCGAATTGAAGCTCGGCACACCATCGAAGAGCCAACGCTGGGCCAGTACTAATTAATGACCGTTGGCCAATTGTCGGGGCGAGCGCAGGCCCTGAGTCTAAGCCAATCGTTTGACCGTGGTTTTACCAATGCTTATTTTTAGCATGGCAAACTGACAAATTGCCAATCCTGGCCCAACACTGGCTTTAAACGGTATAGTCCATACATAAATACAAGAATGCTTTTTTACGTATATGATTATTATATATTGTTTTATTATCGCTGCACCCAATTTTCTACGTCCTGTGATAATAAAAACTCATGATTACTGTCATCTGAAATTCACTTTATTAAAAATAAAATTGATTTATACCAGAGTTTTGTGGTGTATTAAAAAAATGCCGAGTTATTATGATAGTATTAAGAAATGTCGAGTGTTAAAACGACGACAAAAATTAGAAGACTCTTTACAGCAGGTTAGGATCAGAGGCAACGAAACAAAAAGATAAGTAGATAGTGAAACAAATTTGGAAACATTCCACGAACAAGTGATTGTGCGTAACGATGTTAGTGAATCTAATTATTCTTTCGATGAGCAATCATCGAGCACAGAAACTTGTGAATCTGATCGATCGTTGGCTAAGCATTGGGTTGTTTTGACGGCCCTACACTGGGCCAGCACTAGCCCGAATATTGCGCCAACAATATGAAGCCGACTTTAGCCCTACTATGGGCCGGTGATCACGCCAACCGTCAGCCAATGATCGTGATCTCCTTAGCCCAATGTTGGGCCAATACCTGGCTAACTGTTAGGATTTCCGGTAAGCCTACTATTGGCCAACCGTATATCCCAGCGTTGGGCCGAAGAGATCACTCCTACCGTGGCGCAACTCTAAACCGGTAGTGCTGCCGTTCATCGGCCAATGGTAGAATGTGATTGGCGAGACGCTGGCTCGCGGTTGGGTCGGTTGCGTCGTTTTTCACGGGTACTAAGCTCAATACTAATAATAGGCCACGAGATGTTTTTAAAGGTGGAGGATGGCGACAAATTTTCTTGTATTTATTTTCACAATAGAATTCATTACTGCCTTGATTTTTTTTGTTTTTGGTAATTTTTTTCAAACGCGTTGTTCGCGGAACGACTTTTTTCAATTTGTGTACACTCTAGCTCAAAAAGTTTCTAACCTATTTATTTATAAAGTGATAGTTAGTTTCTTTATATAGTTACAATCTATATGAACCTAAATTTGAAGTAATATCATTGTTAAAACGATATTTTTTATAGCAAAAAGGTTTTTATAGCAAAAATTTCAAAACTTATACTCTCTTGTTTAAATACCTCTAAAAAGGGAAAGTTTCGATTTTTTGGTCACAGTTGAGTTCATATAGAATAAAAACATGTTCTTAGAATAATCTTCAAACCGTATTGATTTGCGATGAAAACTGTGGCCTCCAGAGTGTACATGAACAGCAAAATCTGATGGCGACTTTCGATGGACAACAGGTTAAATGTTCCATATTTTTCAGAGATCATACTTCGAAAAAATTAAAATATTTGTTTGAAAATAAATACAAAATACGCCCAAAGTTTGAATAAATTCTATTCGTTCATTCCTTGTAAAAGAAATCATGAAAATGACTGAAAAACGTACTCATAAACTGGTTTCCCGCCTTAATACCTTAAACTACAGAACGATACATTTCGACGCGCGGTTTTTTTCATTTATCACAGTCAGATTTATACGGACAAAAAACGTTTGTAAATAATAAAATATAAGCAATTTATTTATTTCGTAAAATACATGTTTGTCTATATGAACGTTTTGACAGTGAGGGTTACATACGAAATGTTAAAGTTTATTTTATTTTATTTTATTGATAAAACGAGAAGGGCTTAGGACTATTGTCCTATTTGGCTGAGATAGTGATTTACAAAATCGTCAATCGAGCTTTGGCGTAGCCAGCACTTTGTTCTGGGAGAGAGGGGGCTAGCGCCGGCTTGACAAAAAAGTGGTTTCGTTGACAATCATCTTTTTTTAAAACAAAATTTACATAATAGCCGATAATCGCGTAACACATACAAAATACGGAATTTCAATCACACATTCGTGTTAACATTAAAAAGAGCACAATCATTCACAATAGTTCACAATCATTGTTTTTTTAAATAAAAGTTACATAGTCGATAATCACGTAACGCACATAAAATATAAAGATTTAATCGCACGTTCATGTTAACATTAATGATATTAAACTCTAGCAATACTTTTAAAACTATTCATCTAAGTTTTCATGATTGTTTAATCCAATTACCAGTCTTTAAACTTTACTTTCAGTAGGTACTCAATTGAACGAGCTTTAGCTTTGTATTGTTTTCTGCAAATCGGCCCAACACTTTTTTGGTTGGGATTTGTTTTTAACAAAATTACAAATGATTTATGTTGAGCAGTGATATATGGGAAAATCGTTCCTGAAGCGTTGTGCTTCTAAGCGACGTTAACGTGACTATAAAATACGCTTAATACATGAAAAATGAGCCCCAACCTATTTTGAGCATTAATTGTATTATATTCAGATGCACTCAGAAAAAAGCTTTATTATGTTTCAATAAATTGGCACATTAGAACATAATTTCCTAGAAATTAATAAACGTTTACTCGTATGGAGACAGTTTTTATGTGATTGTAACTACAGAATTTATTCAGCGTCACTAAATATGTTTTTTTACGTGCCGATTTTTCACATCAATTAAAAGCCATATTTAAAATAGAAAATTTGAATAAATATTTCCTCAAATCAAATAAATACTACTTTCCAATCACGAAAACCTCTTATTTCGCGACTATGATACTAATGCGCGCATGCGCACTTTGCCCTTCAACGCGACGGGCCCGACAGCAGGCCGCTCGTCAGATCTAGCTCACGCATACGTTTACCATGTAGCTTCTTCCTATGCCAATGCTTTTGGCACAAGTGTCAGTGTTGCGTTTCGGAAGTGAGAAACTCGAAAGTGAGGAATGATTTGAGTGTAAGTAAGAATATAAAGTGAGAAAAACACGATCAAGTGAAAAAATAATGACGGACGAAATGACACAAATCCTCGAAGAAAACCAGCTGGGGGATTATGAAGAATCCTATTAGATGTTAAGAAAAACTCTATTTGTCGGATATAAAAGACCTATTTCTTCTAATTTATATATCCTATTAGATGTTAAGAAAAATTCTTAGTAAATCTTAAACATAAAGTTAAATAAAAACATTTCTTAGCTGTTAATACAATCGTAATAGGCCGACATACGAATAAGAAAACTTATTCGCCAGGAGACAAAATTCTTTGTCCTTAATAAATCTTTTTTCTGAGTGTGCCCCGTTAACAGATGTCCCGTCTCATCTTTCTTAATAACTTCCTTGGCCAGATGCGACAATAGTCCTAAGGCTTTCTCATTCATAAGAAAATGTAAAGATTCATTTTTCATGTTTCAATCATATTCTTATGCTCCGTCAAACTGGAATAATGTCGAAAGGTCTCGTTGTCGCTCTCCGTACAGGAAAAGGGTTTCATGCCCAAATGTCGCTCTATCCGAGGCGTGAAGTTTGGCTTCCAATAGTATTTGCCGCGGTGAGCACACTTGAGTGGATAAATCTTGAGATAGGCGTTAAACAAACATAACCCAGGAAAGTCCTCGATGCAGTCCTGAAACTGGGAGGTTTCTTGGAGACGGCGGACTATTATCGTACCGTGTGGACTTCGATTGTGCAACTGCAACAATCAAATATGGTGATCAGCACGGTATGAAAAGAATGACGAGGCATATTAAGTTACGCTTGAGTCTGTGAGACGCAGCCAAACATTAGGCCTAGCATTATATAATGTTGCGTTATATGGTGAGCTTTGATTTCTCAAGCCAAAAAGAAGCTGTACTTTGTGTCATATAAGTACAAGGGAGATAGCTGCCCTTTTTTATGAAAGATTTTTCAGCGATGAATAATGCTTAAGATAAAGAATCGTCAAGCTCTGCGTCAGCATATTCTACAGAGCCTGATGCATTTTCTACAAAAAAACTTCACCGTCCATAAAAAACTTTGTTCGGAAAATTTTGAGGCCATGTTCATTAAAAGTCAATGAAACGAGGTAAATCCAAATTGGATCCAAACGACTTGAATTCAAGAAATCCGGGCTTACGAACACACAAATTGGTAATGACGTATAGAAGTTAGGTCATGTTCTCAGAGCACACAAAAACTACACTTGAACGTCTGTCTGCGAGTTTCTTGATTTGAGGCATGAGCAAATAAAAGAAATAAGCACATTATTGAATATGTTAAACTCACTTTGTATCAATTTGCGTATCTTCCTCTGACGCTGTTCCTCCGGCGGATTCCGCGCGAGCGCCACTTATAAAACTTATACGCGTATTACATATATTAAAAAAAAAATAATGTACACCTGAATTTGGGTCGCCGTGAACCTTTGTCAAACAGATTTTTGGCCCTAAAAAGAGCCGTTTGTTTTTATTTTTCACGTACGCTCTCAAAACGACTTTACTACATACATGTGTGTGTGTGTGTGTGTGTGTGTGTGTGTGTGTGTGTGTGTGTGTGTGTGTGTGTGTGTGTGTGTGTGCGTGTGCGTGTGCGTGTGCGTGTGCGTGTGCGTGTGCGTGTGCGTGTGCGTGTGCGTGTGCGTGTGCGTGTGCGTGTGCGTGTGCGTGTGCGTGTGCGTGTGCGTGTGCGTGTGCGTGTGCGTGTGCGTGTGCGTGTGCGTGTGCGTGTGCGTGTGCGTGTGCGTGTGCGTGTGCGTGTGCGTGTGCGTGTGCGTGTGCGTGTGCGTGTGCGTGTGCGTGTGCGTGTGCGTGTGCGTGTGCGTGTGCGTGTGCGTGTGCGTGTGCGTGTGCGTGTGCGTGTGCGTGTGCGTGTGCGTGTGCGTGTGCGTGTGCGTGTGCGTGTGCGTGTGCGTGTGCGTGTGCGTGTGCGTGTGCGTGTGCGTGTGCGTGTGCGTGTGCGTGTGCGTGTGCGTGTGCGTGTGCGTGTGCGTGTGCGTGTGCGTGTGCGTGTGCGTGTGCGTGTGCGTGTGCGTGTGCGTGTGCGTGTGCGTGTGCGTGTGCGTGTGCGTGTGCGTGTGCGTGTGCGTGTGCGTGTGCGTGTGCGTGTGCGTGTGCGTGTGCGTGTGTGTGTGTGTGTGTGTGTGTGTGTGTGTGTGTGTGTGTGTGTGTGTGGGTGTCCGCACGCGCTCGAACGTCGAGTTTGTATGCACAAGATCGAGTTCCAAACAGCGAAACGTTGGGTGTTCTTTCTCATGCTTTTCAATCTTGAACTCAAAATGATTTATTTTTTAAATGCTTAATTAATATCCTTCGTTATATGTTATGCATCCATACCTTCAGAGTCCGCGTCCAAAGTTTTTCATATTTAGTCCGCATCCAACGTTTTTCATATTTAGTATATGAGCTAGCTGTTCTCGATATATATTACCCTTAAGGTATGTAATAAACTTTCCACCGATCTAGGCCATGGCGGCATTTCTTTTGTACGCTGCTGCCAACATCAGCTGGAGTGTCGCTGAATTCGCGAATTTCAGGCTGTAACATTTTCCGCCGCGATAGACCATGCATAGACCCGTGAAAAACGACGCAACCGACCCAACCTCGAGCCAGCATCTCGCCAATCATATTCTACCATTGGCCGATGAACGGCAACACTACCGGTTTAGTGTTGCGCCACGGTAGGAGTGATCTCTTCGGCCCGACGCTGGGATGTACGGTTGGCCAATAGTAGGTTTACCGGAAATCCTAACAGTTGGCCGGGTATTGGCCCAACATTGGGCTAAAGAGATCACGATCATTGGCTGCCGGTTGGCGTGATCACCGGCCCATAGTAGGGCTAAGGTCGGCTTCATATTGTTGGCGCAATATTCGGGCTAGTGTTGGTCCAGTGTAGGGCCGTCAAAACAACCCAATGCTTAGCCAACAATCGATCAGATTCACAAGTTTCTGTGCTCGATGATTGCTCATCAAAAGAATAATTAGATTCACTAACATCGTTATGCACAATCACTTGTTCGTGGAATGTTTCCAAATTTGTTTCACTATCTACTTGTCTGTTTGTTTCGTTGCCTCTGATCCTAACGTGCTGTAAAGAGTCTTCTAATTTTTGTCGTCGTTTTAACACTCGACGTTTCTTAATACTATCATAATAACTCAGCATTTTTTTTATACACCACAAAACTTTGGTATAAATCAATTTTATTTTTAAAGTGAATTAAGTGAATAAAGTGAATTTCAGATAACAGTAATTATGAGTTTTTATTATCACAAGACGTAGAAAATTGGATGCAGCGATAATAAAAAAAATATATAATAATAATATACGTAAAAAAGCATTCTTGTATATATGTATGGACTTTACCGTTCAAAGCCAGTGTTGGCCCAAGATTGGCAATTCGTCAGCTTGCCATGCTAAAAATAAACATTGGCAAAACCATGGTCAAACGATTGACTCAGACTCAGGTCCTGCGCTGGCCCCGACAATTGGCCGACGGTCATGAATTAGTACTGGCCCAGCATTGGCTCTTCGATGGTGTGCCGAGCTTCAATTCGAGACTGGCAAACCCATGATCAACCGATTGGCCCATGTTCGGGGCCAACATTGGGACCCGATAGTTGGCTCACAGTTGGTAATCGATATTGCCCCAAGGTTGGGTGTTCGTTGGTTTGCCATGCTTCAAATGAGCACTGGCAGAATCATGCCCAAATCATTAGCCCATATAAAGGACCAACACTGGGTATTAGTGGTTGGTGCTGAATATCGTACCAAGCGTCGGCCGCATCTTAAGCGCCGGCAAATTTTTCACGGGCGATCTACTCTATGCGCTGCTGCCAACATGGTCTCCAATGTTGTCGAATGAGCCTCGAGCGCCTTGGTGATCGTTCCGGGTAGAAACACACTGAATTCGTTGCGAATATCGACAACGTGCTTCTTACCAAATTTGGTGTTGACCGCCCGTATAATGGTTATGACGCCCAATTCCATTCGGAGCGAAGGGGGACTTACCACTATCGGTCGGTAAGCAGGTGAGCCCTACCATTGGTCGATCGGTACAGACATCGACAATCGATCGTGAGGCCGAAACGGAACCGAAAACCTACTCGACCATCCGCCGATAGCTCAGAAAAAAACCTTTTTTGGTTCGTCTTTGAACTCAGTCGGTAAATATCGGTAGTAGGAATTCTGATTCCGTTTCGGCCTCTATACACTATTTCCGACAGTTTAAAATTCCGAATTTTAATATTCCGAAATTCGAAATGGGTCCGAGTTGAAATTCCGAACTTTGAATTATCAGATCGCTCAAAACTCTGAATGAATACTACCCTGAAAGATCAAAACCTCGAAAGAATGATACATGAAAAACCAACACTCCGAAAACCTGAACACCTTCAAAATAATTCGGCTGTGGAAGTTTTAAAAGTTTCAAAATTTTCAATACATCGACGAATTATTTCAAGTATTTCTTTTTATTGAGTATTGATTTGTCAAGCGTCAATTGTGAATTTTTCTAGACAATGTTATACGTTCTACATCATTTACAGTCAACTGTGTAGAATTTCGCTGGCATGATCTTGACATGGGGGCCGGGTTGAAATTCCCAACTTTGAATGCGGCGACGGTTCAAAAAGGCCTAATTTTAATGTTCCGAAATGACACGGTTCGTCAAGATCATGCCAGCGAAAGTCTACACAGTTGACTGTAAATGATGTAGAACATTGTCTAGACAAATTTCAAAATTGACGTAAAATCACTTCTTCATAAATAAAAATTATTAAAATAATTTGTCGATTTATTGAAAGTTTTAAAACTTTTAAAATTTCCATAGCCCAATTATTTTGACAGTGTTCAGATTTTCGGAGTTCTGGTTTTTCGTGTAAATTTTTTTTCGTAGTTTCATTCATTCAAAGGTCGGAATTCCACCCTGGCCCCGTTCATATTTTCGGAATTTTGGTCTTTCGCGTAAAATTCTTTCGGAGTTTTGGGCGTTGTGATCATTCAAAGTTCGGAATTTCAACCCGGCCCCGGGTTTCCCCTCAATCAATTCAAAAAAGGGCGTATGTACTATGTTTACGACATGAGCTAATTACTTTATTCCATTCAATGAACGACAATGAACGATTCTAGAACAATTTTTAGACTACGAAGTCACACGAAAATTCGGCTGTAAATTATGAGATCTCAAGATTAAACTGTCATTAGATTTTCAATTTGTTGCCGCGTTTTCGCGTAATGTCGAGACAAAGTTAAACGTCATGTGCTGAAAGCCCATGTTACCGTATAAAGAGTCGCGGCGTGTCGTCAGCTCGTCAGTGGCGTCGAGATCGGTGGCTTTGTGAGTGGTATCGATTTTCCTATTTTTTATTACTTGGCGTCAAGACGTGGCCGCGTTTCTTGATAAGAATCAGTTCTCCGTGCAGATGTGTGATATAGTAGCTCCCAGGAGGTATTTACTACGTTGTTTTATATTGTCACACTCGTAAGTATACGTATTCACGAATAATCAAATAAAATGCATTCAGCTACTACGTCTATCTGTAATTTCAGCTGAATCCTTTATTAGGAGGTTAAAGTGGATCATGTCACATCTCGGGTGATTTGAGAATGGCTGGAGACTTGCGTGAAGTAAGTTTGTCTTCTAGTGATTAACAAGGAACTCAGTTTTGCGTTCAGTGTAAAAAATTATAGTTTTATGCTCATTTCAAAGAGTTTCCACATATGACGATTACCGGTTCAGCAATAACACTGCCGATTAATCGCCATGACTGTCGATAACTGGGACAATGTAAGCAAACAAATCTTACGAATCGAAAATCAGAAACAATTATTGGGGCCGTAATTAGCATTGCCTGAAGAATTTGCGAACCAGTAATCGACATACAAATAATCGCAATAGTAAATAGATATACATGTAAGTAGACGTTCCCGACTACTGGGTCGTGACCATGTCGATAACTGGGTCTCGGATACAGGTGAACACCACTCGATCGAAAATATTAAAAATTATTTTATGAAAAAATAGTTGTAAATAACGATTGAAAATGAAAAAAAAATTATAATTCCGACGTAGTAACCGTAATCACTTTTGTTTTTTTTAATTAATAAAGTTGTATGTAAGAGAAATTTATGTTTCAACGTGTTTATCAAATGTTTTAATAAAAACCAAAAAGTTCGTGACTGAGTGCCTTAAAATTATGCCGCAGTCCTTATGCAGATATAATCGAGTCAACAAAGGCCTACGAACCTTTGCACAATTAGTTAAGGCTTTATATACGTTTGCATGGTCGAAAACAAGATTTTTTGGGATTTCAAAAAAATACTAGTAAAGCAATCAAAACGACGTTTAGAGGGTTTATTTTACATATCTGTAGGTACTCAAATCAAATGTTGATTTTCCCAAAAATATAAAATGGCGGCCCAGTGGCGGGTACAAAGAAAACTAATTTTTTAAAGTCCTCCACGAGCGGACCCGTTGGAGACGCGCTAAAAAGAATTTTTTTCCGTAATCTACATGAGTTTTGCTACCGAGGTATACACAATTATTACAAAATATTTATTTTCTTAAGCCCCATTTTTAAAAAAAGTCGCATTCTCGACTAAAAAATGGTCTTGTTTATCGATTGTAAAAATCGTGTATACATCGCTAGAACATCTGTCTAAAAAGATACGGTTAAAAATTGAAGTCAGTCAGTCGAAAAAAGTAGGACATAAGAGTTCGTCCGATTTTGCAAATATTGCTTCACGAAAAACGCGTTCAATCTTTGTAAACCATTTTTTTACATGTCTTAGAAATTGTTTCCACCAATAATGACTTTCGCATCGGGATGTTTATACATCATTTAAGTAAAAAAAATATCATTTTTTTCCAAGGTACATATATACGGCCTCAAAGCGGATGAACGTATGTGACGATTAGTGGGACGTTCCCATGGCGATTACTAGACCATCATGGCGGCATGACGATGACCCGCACAATAATGTCTTATAACATTTCCGAAATATTTGCTCGAAAACTGGACCAGGCACGGGAACTTTACGAAAGCGTTCTTCTTCGCAATAAAAAAAACTGTTTAAGAATTATTCAAAATAACTTCTTCTCACTTTCTAAGTTGAGCTTGAGACGTTCAGGTCCGTCTCAGAAATAAATAACCCCACCACGTAGTCAAATAGCAACCGACTTCGTGATAGGAGTAGGGGAGGGAGGAATAACCGACCACCGATATAAAAATACAAAACGGAAAGAAAAACAAAACCATGAGCGTGAAGGACGATACAAGAAAAACCAGAAAAGAAACACAAACAACGGAAGGTAGAAATAGGAGGCGAAGGTTAACAATAACAAAGGGTAATGGAAGGGGAAAGTAAAGGCGGCACAACAAAGCAAAAAGCGAAACACTAAAACGAAAGCAGAGAAAAGAACAAAAACAGAGCATTCTCAATTTATTGAGAAAGAAAAAAGTTAACAATAACGGGAATTATGGTTAACAAGTAAGGGAAGGGAAAAGAAAAGGCGGTAAAATCGGTGTATAAAAGGACGGGAATTTTGGAGGAAAGGCACTTCTTCTTTGGCTGGGAAGTCGATCGGTACAAAGCACACGAATACTGACCCTAGGGGAAGGAAAGTGAGGTAGGCGCAAAATCGATAGAACAGAAAAAGTGCACTCACTAGAATAATAGAGTACTCTCAATTTTCTAAAAACCTAACAAGTACGCAGCCGACGCGAATACTGACCGTAAGGGAAGGAAAGTGCGGTGGACGGAAGGTCAAGGAGAGAGAAAATTGAGAAGGGTAAAAGATCAAAATAAAGAAACGTACAAACAAAAAATATTGTAGAATAATAGAAAAAGATAAGACAAAGGATAATCGAAATTATTAACAACATAGGAGAAGCAATTATCGAACAGTAAATAGAAAATTTGTATTAGGAAAGCATAAAGGGCGAGGAGGTATTTTAATTTGCGAGCGTCCCGATACTTATAAAAAAAGCAACACACATCCACACACGCACACCTACACCAAAAAAACGTAAACATTGAGCGAGCCTGCGCGTCACGATCCACCGCGCCGCGATCGTTAGAGCGAGTAAGGGAGGGGGTAAAGATTATCGACGCATGATAATCAATGCGGGTCGCGCCCGGAAGGGTTTACCATCTGAGTTATCACGCGAAGTGAGCATTTACCGACGGAGAAAAACATTGCGGAAATTACAAGAACAACACAAACAACAGACTACACCTACACAAGGCGGTCTTTTCTATTGTATCGAGACAAATAAAAATTGAATAAATTGTTTTTTTTTATCGTAAAATACCAAAACACCCGAGTCTCAACTAATTTCTTCCCTGGTCGAGTCCCGAACCAATAAATTTATTTGTGACGAATTCCGACCCGTTTCGAGCTATATAAATTTGCAAACTCGAGCGATCTGCCTAATGTGACGATTACTGGGCCGACTATCTTATATGCAATAGAAAATTCTTAGATTATCAGCGGATAGTCTCAAAATATGAATTTATATTGAATCAATTAAGCAAAAATATGCATCTTTGGTTATCGCCGATTGTTCAAAGGTAATCTAATAATATAATACCTTACAATAAACAAAATTACAAGCCAACGACGTGGAACTTTGTTTTATCGAGCACAGGTAAAAATAAATTCATTAGCTCAGGTACTGAATAGCCAGGAAGATGATTTATTTATTATCACTCGAAGGCAATTAAAAATGTATATCTGCAGATATCGAGAAGCCGAAAGCATGATTTTGTTTCGCGTCAATCGCAACAATTGAAAGATGTCTGTTGGTATTGCGAAGTCAAATATCGAATTGTTCGCTCGCCCACCAAAATAAAAAATGAATACTTTAGGTATTGCGAGGACACAAAAATGAATTTGTCTTGCATCGAACCTCCGCAATGAAACATTCTGCGGGCTTTGGCCTTTGAAAAGCCAAAAATGTGTATGTCTTGTAAGTTAACCAGATATAAAGATGAAGGGTGTCTCAAAATGCTCTGACATTTCATGGTCGTGTCATTTCGCGCCGCGGCGAAGTGAAATGGCCACCAAATTCATACGATTTGACATCATTGGACTTCTTCCTTTGGGATTCGCTGGAAGAAAAAGTGTATGCCAATAAATAACAGACCGTTTCAGAGCTCAACGAAGCAATTGGACGCACCATTAATAAAATTAGTCCGCAATTATGCCAAAATGTAATTGAAAATTTCGTCAAAAGAGCGAACTTCTGCAAACAGGGACGAGCCGGTCATTTATCGGATATTGTGTTCCACACATAACCTCCATGTGTGTACCTTATGTTAGAATTAAAACATTCGTACTTATCAAATAAATGATACGTTTAATTAATAAATTCAAATATCAGGTAATTTTGAGACACCCTGTACATCTTCGGTTCGGAGGGGGGAAGGGGGAGAGGGACAGACATTAAATTTGCTACGAGCGCATCCCCGGATGATCATCTACCACGGAATAATTATGCAATGATTGTGATCGGTTTGACCTTACAACTTTGACTCAATTACACTCCTATGCCCTTCTGTCCTGCGGCAATTTACACTTCTCCGTTTCGCCGCAGTAATTCCAAGTATGAAATGAATACAGGGTGGAACTCCATATACACAATAATACATCATTTTCCAGGATGCGAGTCGTGATCCGATTAAATTGAAGCAACGAGCACCTTATCGCGCTAGTGCAATATTTTTTTCCGAAAAACTCCGATTTTTTCCTGAAAATTTTTCCGAATTTTTCTATGAATTGGAACAAATATGAAGAATTCGGAGTTTTGCGGACAATTATTTTTACGCAAACATCCGAGTTACTCCAAATTTTTTCGAATTTTTCCGAATAATTGATCATTTTAATTACGATCACGGGAAAATCTCGGAAATTATTTGAAATAAAAGATATATCAGGTTGATAAAAAAGTTTTGTCGCAAAAATTTAAAAAATGTCTTTTTACGTATTGACGCAATATGTCAATACGTAAAATATACAGGATGCATTCAGCGAGAACGTAGTTTCTCATCGAACAGTCCAGCGTTGGTTCAATCGTTTTAAATCTGGAGACACAAGCCCTGAAGATAAGGAACGTTCGGGACGACCGTCGACCATCGATGATGAAGCATTACTCCGCTGCATCAAAGAAAAACCGGAAGCAAGTACGCACGAGCTAGCAAGAGAACTTAGCTGCACCCAACCGTCAATAGTCAATCACTTACACAACTTGGGATACAGGAAGGTTCTAGGTCAATGGATACCACACCGTCTCACCGACGACAATAAGAACTGTCGCGTGACCATCTGCCAGTCTCTCCTGCTTCGCCACCACCGCAAGGAGTTTTCAGAAGATCTTGTGACGGGAGATGAAAGCTGGGTCTTGTATGATAACAGAACGCGTTTAGCCTACTGGCTTCCTATCGGAGAAAAACCGCCACACCAACCGAAATCTGATCGTCACTCACAAAAGGTTTTGTTGTGCTGTTTCTGGGACGCAAAGGGAATGCTGTTTCACAATTTTCTCCCTGTAGGTAAGAGGATCTCCTCTACACGATACATCGAAAATCTCCAGGAATTGGCAAAAGCTATAAGAAAAAAACGGCCAAGACGCGCGACTGTGCACCTTCTCCACGACAACGCGAGACCCCATGTCGCAAAGGAAACCCACAAAACAATCACTGAGCTTCACTGGAATACCGTTCCTCATCCACCATACTCTCCCGACATCGCGCCATCTGACTACCATTTGTTCAGACATTTGAAGGCATATTTGAGAAACAAAACTTTCGAAAACGTCGACGATCTCAGAAGGGATATTTCAAATTTCTTTGAGTTCCAGCCGCCGCAGTTTTGGGCAAAGGGAATAAATGAGTTGCCCACTAGATGGTCGAGTGTCATGGAAACCGATGGCGAATATATTGTTGATTAGAAATGTTTTGTATAAGATATATAAATAAATAAATTATATTGAAATTATTGCGACAAAACTTTTTTATCAACCTGATAGATAAAAAATGAATTCTTACTTTTTGTTTGCTCAAATTATACTTCCTCCGGTTATCAAGTAACGCAAACTAACAAAATGAAAATGCATGATCACCTGTTCATCAGTTATATTTATTAATAGAACAAGTACAATATTTTATTATTAAATAAAGTCTTTTGCTATTCTTACTTATTGTTTCTCTCGTAAAAAATACTTTGATTCTTTGTTCTTACATAGAAAATATTTTGTTTTTAACGAAAATGCGTTTTTTGCTTGTTGATCCTTACTTAAAAAATAAATGATTCGTCCTTCTTGATTTTTACTTCGAAACAAAATTGGCTTCTTCTGGGTTTAACTAAAAAAAATTGTTCTTTTTCTCGGTTTTGTTTTTATTTTTTAAATTGGTTCTTTCTTCTTGGTTTCATTGTAAAAAAAAATTGGATCTATGGTTGTTTTATAAATTTACAGCTAAAAAAAAATTGTTTTGAACCGAAACGATTTTTTGTAGTCGCAATCGAATATAGTCGGTTGCAGAGCACCTTAAGTTCAACACGCCTCAGAAGAATTTGCTGCAGTGTCGCCATTTTGTAATATTTTCCCATAAAATTTTTTTGCAATATACTTCAATATACGCTTAATAATTACCCCAAGTATTATTTGTCTAAAACGCTTCGTGGCAGGCCGTTACAGTGGTGTTACCCCTTAAGGAAAATGTTTGCAAAAATTTCGGAAATTCATTATTTCTCAGAATTATGAGGGATGAAAAAATGTAATAAGTTTTTTTTTACGAAAATCTCATTTTTTTCATCTTTAAATTTCTACCGAATATCTCCGCAGCCGTTCACTCAGGTCATAGGAAAAAGGGAAATTTCCGGGAAAAAAAATGATAATACGTTTTTTTAAAGAAAATCTCATTTCTTTTCATCTTAAACTTTTCTTCGAATATCTCCGCAGCCGTTCACTCAGGTCGTAGGAAAAAGAGAAATTTTCGGGAAAAAAATAAGAAATTATGGATTTTCAGTGAAAAAATGTGTTTTTGGGAAATAGATCAGTACTCCCCAAAATAGACGGATCCCAGATAGACGGATGTACCTTATATTGGCATCATATGCAGCACTACCGGCTTAGTGTTGCGCCACGGTAGGAGTGATCTCTTCGGCCCAACGCTGGCATTTACAGTTGGTCAATAGTAGGCTTACCGGAAATCCTAACAGTTGCCCGGGTATTGGCCCAACATTGGGCCCGTGAACAATGACGCGACCGACCCAACCTCGAGCCAGCGTCACGCCAATCACATTCTACCATTGGCCGATGAACGGCAGCACTACCGGTTTAGTGTTGCGTCACGGTAGGAGTAATCTCTTCGGCCCAACGCTGGGATGTACGGTTGGCCAATAGTAGGCTTACCGGAAATCCTAACAGTTGGCCGGGTATTGGCCCAACATTGGGCTAAAGAGATCACGATCATTGGCTGACGGTTGGCGTGATCACCGGCCCATAGTAGGGCTAAGATTGGCTTCATATTGTTGGCGCAATATTCGGGCTAGTGTTGGCCCAGTGTAGGGCTGTCAAAACAACCCAACGCTTAGCCAACAGTCGATCAAATTCACAAGCTTCTGTGCTCGATGATTGCTCATCGAAAGAATTATTAGATTCACTAACATCGTTATGCACCATCACTTGTTCGTGGAATGTTTCCAAATTTGTTTCACTATCGACTTGTCTTTTTGTTTCATTGCCTCTGATCCTAACCTGTTGTAAAGAGTCTTCATTGGCCGACGAACGGCAGCACTACCGGCTTAGTGTTGCGCCACGGTAGCATTGATCTTTTCGGCCCAACGCTGGCATGTACGGTTGGCCAATAGTAGGCGTACCGGAAATCCTAACGGTTGGCCGGGTATTGGGCCAACATTGGGCCCGTGAAAAACGACGCCACCGACCCAACCTCGAGCCAGCGTCACGCCAATCACATTCTACCATTGGCCGATGAACGGCAGCACTACCGGTTTAGTGTTGCGTCACGGTAGGAGTGATTTCTTCGGCCCAACGCTGGGATGTACGGTTGGCCAATAGTAGGCTTACCGACAATCCTAACAGTTGGCCGGGTATTGGCCCAACATTGGGCTAAAGAGATCACGATCATTGGTTGACGGTTGGCGTGATCACCGGCCCACATTAGGGCTAAGGTCGGCTTCATATTGTTGGCGCAATATTTGGGCTCGTGTTGGTCCAGTGTAGGGCTGTCAAAACAACCCAATGCTTACAAGGGGACAGTACGGTAGTCGGATTTTTGTAATTTTTCGTACTCATGGTACGTGAAGTTCAGAGCTCGAATATTAATATCCCAAAGCAGTTCGACGCCATATTCAGAAATTTTCGAGAACATTGACTTTGAAGTTTTCGAGCGCACTCTTATCCCACAAAGATGCAACGATATTCGAACCGGGCTCGTGGCGTACCCGGTAGCGCTCGAGTCTAGTAATCGCGGGGTCGCTGGTTCGAGTCTCACTTCGAAATTTTTTTGTTTTCGTTTTTTTTAATAATTTGCATACCTCCGTCATTTAAATATCCCGATAAATTTTTGTTGTATATAATCACATATTATTATTTATAATTAATATAATATATCTATATATTTTTATATATGGACAAAATCCATATATAGTTATTTATGTACAAAATTCATTATAGTTATACATAATTATATATTTTCTCATATACGATCATATATTATTTATATATAACAATAGGTGATTATTTATAAAAAAATAAATAAATAATCCCGGGATAAAAATCATAAAATCTATGCTAATTCACATATATGTAACTATAATTGTCAATGCTAAATGCAAGTCTTATTTTTGATTATCTCTTGCTTGAAATTGCGAATAGGCGACGTAAAAATATCCAGTAATAATATTTACATAAACTCCCAGATATGCGTGGTTTGCTTCGAAACTTTGCGATCAAAGAGAAATCTTCATGAACGTGAATGAAGTTTGTTTTCCGATCGATGTATTGAAAAAAAATTGCGAATGTAACAATGCAGCGTTTGTACGGTGTGCGAGATGCCGTGAAAATTACTATTTTCCTTGTTTTTACGATGGTTATCACTCTGGCTCGTGTAACATTACACCCGATGTATAAAACAAACGAATACAGACCGAATAATAAAGTATTCAATTCCTTACCCGACGTTTTCCATTTTCATCCTAAAAATGTTGTTGGTTATAAATATTGATACTTGAAAATGTATTTTTATAATCAAGAGATAATTAAAAATATTACTTGCGTTTTTTCATTTAAAAAAAAATGAAAAAAAAAAAATCGAAGTGAGGCTCGAACCAGCGACCCGGCGATTACTATACTCGAGCGCTACCGGGTACGCCACGAGCCCGGTTCGAATATCATTGCATCTTTGTGGGATAAGAGTGCGCTCGAAAACTTCAAAGTCAATGTTCTCGAAAATTTCTGAATATGGCGTCGAACTGCTTTGGGATATTAATATTCGAGCTCTGAACTTCGCGTACCATGAGTACGAAAAATTACAAAAATCCGACTGCCGTACTGTCCCCTTGTTAGCCAACAATTGATCAGATTCACCAGTTTCTATGCTCGATGATTGCTCACCGAAAGAATTATTAGATTCACTAACATCGTTATGCACAATCACTTGTTCGTGGAATGTTTCCAAATTTGTTTCACTATCCGAGATGTTGAGGAATCGGCGTCGATTCGGCCCGTGAGATTTCCAAGGTCGTGGTGGAAAGAAGGAGTTTTTTTTCACTCGTTTACGTTTCGGTCCTTGGTTCGGATCCTCTTCAGAAACTTTATTTATTCTGAATATTGTCAATATTTCTAGTTTTCTTTTGGTTTGTGCTTGGAAGATGGTTGATGTTGACAGTATGTTTGATGATGAAATACTGTCTCGTGAGGTTGATTCGGAGGGTTGATTTCGAACCGTTTTTTATATTTCAATTGATGGTATAATCGTTTTTTGGTGATTGTATTATCTATTGAAATAAACTAAATATATCCTCACAAGCACAAAGAAAAAAACTAGAAAAAATTTTCTCTGCTCTACATGTCGAGTAGTGACGTCCAAGAGAGTTCGAGAAAGACTGGACTGGAAAAAAAAACTCCTTCTTCTTTCCACCACGACCTTGGAAATCTCACGGGCCGAATCGAAGCCGATTCCTCAACATCTCGTATTATCAATACGGCCGCACACCACTCATACTCATTGTTTCACTATCTACTTGTCTTTTTGTTTCGTTGCCTCTGATCCTAACCTGCTGTAAAGAGTCTTCTAATTTTTGCCGTCGTTTTAACACTCGACGTTTCTTAATACTATCATAATAACTCGGCATTTTTTTAATACACCAAAAAACTTTAGTATAAATCATTTTTATTTTTAATAGAGTAAATTTCGGATAACAGTAATTATGTTTTTATTATCACAGGACGTAGAAAATTGCATGCAGCGATAATTAAAAAATATATAATAATAATACACGTAAAAAAGCATTTTTGTATATGTGTATGGACTATACGGTTCAAAGCCAGTGTTGGGCCAGGATTGGCAATTCGTCAGTTAGCCATGCTAAAAATAAGCAATGCCAAAACCACGGTCAAACAATTGGCTCAGACTCAGGGCCTGCGCTCGCCCCGACAATTGGCGGACGGTCATTAATTAGTACTGGCCCAGCGTTGGCTCTTTGATGGTGTGCTGAGCTTCAATTCGAGACTGGCAAACCCATGATCAACCGATTGTCCCATGTTCGGGGCTAACACTGGGACCCGATAGTTGGCTCACAGTTGGTAATCGATATTTGGCCCACGGTTGGGTGTTCGTTGGTTTGCCTTGCTTCAAATGAGCATTGGCAGAATCATGGCCAAATCATTGGCCCGTATAAAGGACCAACACTGGGTATTAGTGGTTGGTGCTGAATATCGTACCAAGCGTCGGCCGCATCTTAAGCGCCGGCAAATTTTTCACGGGATCAAGGGGTGTCAGGTCGTGAATTTTCTTTCTTTACAATGTATTTTCATTTATTTCTAAATTTTATTTATTTTGTTGATTTTATTTGTTTCATGTATTTTACTTATCTTATTTATTTTATTTATATTAACCTCTTAATTTATTTTAGTTTCAATAGTTTTTTTTCTGAGTTCGCACGTATACCTTTGCGGGCTTTTACGTATTACCCTTTTTAATTGAATCTTTTCCTATCACTCCCTGCCTGTATTTCGCTAATCTAAGCTACCGTCCGTTGCGTCGTCTGCCGTCTTCAGCCACACTATATCGCATTTGCCGGGGGTACGGAGGAATTGTGGAAAACCCGTACCGGTATACAGGGTCCCATATTCTTCTCATTCTCTGGTGTACAAACTTTAACTTAATGCGATGTGCCACATGCCTCCGACCGCTTCGAAATTTTGAAAAAGGAATTCTCCCAATCGGAACCACCGATTGGAATGAAATTTGTTGTGTGCATGCAAGACACTTGCTCCGAGGGGACGATGCCCTCCATTATACAAAATTCCTAAAAAAAATTTACAGTTTGTGGTTACCCTGCGAAAAATGGTGAATTATGAACCATTGCATCGCATTTTCGGTAATTTTCTGAGAGTCATCCTCTCGACCGTGAATAAGCACACATTTTAAGCTTTGTTTCACCTGTTTTCATGGCGGAGAAAAAGCATTTTGAAATGTTTACATAAATATAGCAAAAATGTACCAACTAAGCTCAAAATATCAGGTACCGGAACGAGCGTTCAGTTCATCCGTTTTCTCACTACCGGCGCGCAGCTCGCTTCGTCCTGTTTTTACCGACCGCGCTCGCCTTCCTTCCAGAACAATTTATTTTCGACAGGTGTGAGCTATAACCCCGAGGTTATAGTCTGAGCTATAACCTCGCACATTCGTTCGAAATTTATTTCAAACGATGTGTAATAGTGTGTGATAGAGTGGAGTTTCTTTTTTGTCGCGTTTTGGTAAGTTTTTTTGCCGTGAAGAACGAAACGAGCCCGGCGGTCGAGGGCGACGCCTCAGGACGCCGGCACACCACCGACGAGAAATCCTGACAACGAAGCCCGACAAGGAAATAATCGACGAGAAAACCGCTGCGGACGATTACACGAAGAAGAAGATCGAGGAACATCGTGACAGCGAGAAGCCGAAGGAAAAAACACTGGAAGTCAAGGTACGTACGTGCTATCGTACTTTGGGTACTCAACGGCTTCGGGGATATCAAGGCTTACACTCGGGTTACAGGCACTGAGAAAACCTGAGTCTCAACTCGCTGAGGGTGAAATGCTCATCCAGGATCTTTTGACACCGAGTCATCGATTCTCCACCGAAAACTCCGTTCATTGGCTACAGATTTTGAACTGCAGAGATCGGATGAGAGGCGACAATTCAAAGATAAGGATTTCATTTTTTTAGCCCTCGCAATTTTTCCGACACCAAATTGCTAACTCATGCTCAACCACGAGTCGAGTTGCGAATTTTGGCAATGGTCAGCAATTTGACGATCAAATTCGATTAGAACACACCGAAAAGAGAAATTCATCACCAACAATGGTTTCTTGGCAATTCGTGCTTTGGCACAAATTGGTTCGTGCCCATGTTAAACTCTAATTCGATCCGCGCTTTGGCACGAAACAAACGAAAATTTAGCTCGAATTGGAATTTAGCTTTGGCACAAGTCGATTCGTAACGCAGTACGAATTGCCAAGGAAGCATTCTTGGTGAGGAATCTCTCCGCTCGGTGTGTTCCAAACGGATTCAAACGTGAAAGCGACAAGGATTTCACATTCGAATCAGATTAGAATACACCGAGCAGAGAGATTTATCGCCAAGGATGCTTCCTTGGCAATTTGTGCTTCGACACAAATTGGTTCATGCCGAAGCTAGATTCCAATTCGATTCGTGCTTCGGTACAAAGCGAATGGAAAATTAGCTCGAATTGGAATTTAGCTTTGGCATGAGTCGATTCGTGACGCAGCACGAATTGCCAAGGAAGCACCCTTGGTGAGGAATATCTCCGCTCGGTATATTTCACACGGATTCAAACGTGAAATCAAATAGGATTTCACGTTCGAATCAGATTAGAATATACCGAGCGAAGAGATTTATCGCCAAGGATGCTTCCTTGGCAATTCGTCCTTCGACACAAATTGGTTCGTACCGAAGCTAAATTTCAATTCGATTCGTGCTTCGGCACGAAACGAATGGCACGAAACGAAAAAATAAATTAAAGGAATTCACAAATATTAATTTTCGTTGCGTTCCAACGATCCAAACTTCAACCTTATAGCCTCTCCGCGGAACGCAGAGAACTATCGTAAATTTAATCCTGGAACTAAGTGTGCAATATTTTCGCTGATTATGTTAATTTTAGAAGTCAAGTACGGGGGGAAATTTCAAAACAATTTTGAAAAAAAATAGAAAAGAGTTTGAAAAAAAGTTCGTATTTTCGACCATCATTTTTATGTACTACAGTCCGACCTCCGAAAAAAAACCAAAAGCACCCAAGGGGAAGAGTTTTTCTTATACAGGGTGATTTTTTTATCTTGAGACTGCTAAATATCTAGAAAAATAAGCCTTATACGACAAAAATGTCCCAAATAAACCTTCAATAGTTTCCAAGGGACAATTTAATCCCGAAGAAATGAACCGCCTGCCGCCCCTCCTGGGGTTGGGCAGGGGGAACTTTAAAATCTTAAATGGGAACCCCTACTTTTCATTACAGATTCAGATTATACATAAAAAACACGCAACTTTTGTCTTAACTTTTTTTTAAATTCAGGATAGATGGCGCGGGATTGGTAGAGGCGGAACGATACATTGGCCTGCCAGATCGCCAGACCTTACGTCGCCAGATTTTTTTTTGTTGCGTCTCTTAAAAACTGAAGTTTATCAACAAGTGTCAACAACTCGTGAAAACATGATTGGACGAATCAGAAATGCTTGCGCAAACATTAAAGCGTCATCAGTTTGAACACTTATTGAATTAAATGGTGAGAGGCAAGGGGACTCACGATAATCAAACACCCCGAATGTGAGCGGCAAGGGGACTCATAATAATCAAGCACCCCAAAGGGATTAAATTTCCGTCAGGTCCACGTCCTTAATCCTGGGTATAGCTAAGAACGGGTACAAAAGTATAGTAGATATTTACGATAATTAAAAAAAAAACATGTTTCCGACAAAAGTTACTTTTCTTCGACGTAGCTCCATTGTGCAATAAAACATAGGGGATTTCCCTTGAAGAAAAGGAAAGTTGCCCAACCTTCACCGAGTGCAGCGCCATCTATCCCGAATTAAAAAAAAAGTTCAGACAAAGGTTACGTATTTTTTAATGTAGAATTCGAATTTGTAATAAAAAGAAGCGGTTCCCGTTTAAGATTTCAAAGTCCCCCCCCTCACCACCAGGGGGGCCGGCAGGCGGTTAATTTCTGTAGGATTAGATTGCCCCTTGGAAACTATTGAAGGTTTATTTGGAACATTTTTGTCGTATAAGGCTTATTTTTCGAGATATTTAGCAGTCTCAAGATAAAAAATCACCCTGTATATGGCATACCCCCACCAGGCGCGCGCTCCGCGCTCGATGCCTCTGTCTGTCTCTCACACTCTTTTCCGCATACGATCCTCTCAACAAGAAACTCGCTCAAACGAGTTGCAACTTAGTATTCCATCGCCCATGCAAAAACGTTTTCGACTGCGCGTGGACATTTTTCATTGGAAATCGCGTGGAATTTTTGTTTCACGTTAATGTACATACTATTGAATATTATTGTGTACTACTGTGTCTGAATTACTATTAACTGTCATAAAATGACCGAAACTTTAAAGAAGCGTAAGAGATCAGACTGTAGTACATTTTATGTGCGTGTGCGTGTGGGTGCGTGCGTGCGTGTGTGCGTGTGCGTGTGTGTGCGTGCGCGCGCGCGCACGTGTGTGTGTGTGTGTGTGTGTGCGTGTGTGTATTGTGACGGAATCTTCTTCATCGGATCGGATCGGCACAAACACAGAATCCAGAAAATTAAATAAACAAATACGCGGGTTAAAATGGAACTGTCCAGTTTTTGGGGGTCTCGGAACTGGAAAACCGCATCTGAGTGCATCAGCGTTAGCGGACTGTTATGCCCGCCCAGGCTGCAAAGTTTGGTAGGGAGGGTCGGGATCTCATTTCCATAGATAGGGAGAGTCATAACGATAGCAGCGAGAGCACAAACGAATCGGTTTGTTATTTTATTGCGACAGCTCCACGGGAACGAAATCAAAATGTTTGTAATGCGGGAACTCAGCGAAAATGCACTGATAATCCTCAGGCTCGGTGGAGGAATCTCGTACGTGAATTCCTCAAATACGTTAACGAAAAATTTACGAAAAATGTACCGAAACGCACTCGGTAATACGCCCTTACGGGAACCAAACCGATCGTGTCGACAGAAAATCTGTTAACACGGGAGCTCGAGACCAAAGCCGAGTTGCCGGAACGGCGATACCAGGTAGACTGCTGTTTCGAGACCTCTTCGCAAAATCGCGATTTAAACGTGAAATCCCTTGACCGATAACTCCTGGGATTTCAATTTCAGCCCTGGGATGCGAATCGCCACTCTATACGCTATCGGTAACTTATCGGGAACTATTTCTGCGGTAGCTTATGGAGATCACCCAAGATCGCATCCCCTGGTGCACCGCGAAAAGAGGGCATATGACTCACCTCAAATCGGCACGGAGGGGTTTCATGAACCTTTGCCCATAACCCTAACCTCCACCCGGGCACGGTTACGATATTTCTGGCGCCTTAATTTGACCGTGGATTATTCATATTTGGCAACAAAAAAAACACACTATTACGAATTAAAAAATCGCGATTTCGGCTTCCTTAAGAAGATACAGGACACATTTTAAGAATTATTCGTTATTAAGCGATTTAAGTGGTTTACGTTAATGTAGCTTTCTTTGGAATGCACTATGTCGAGGAAAAACCAAGAACAGAAGCATAATTTAAAAAAAATGGGTTAGGAATCGCCTCACTAGCGTTTTTGATGGAACGCTGGTTTTTTGTTTTCAAATTTAATGGCGAATTCATTGGTTCTCAAACAAACCCATTAAACCCAAACAAACTCCGATATGTGGAATCGTGGGGTGGTTAGTAAACTGGGATGGGCGCAGAGGACTGCGAATGGGTGTGTGGAATTGTGGGGTGCGTAGAACACTGGAGTGGGCGCAGGGCACTTCCGATGGGTGTGTGGAATGGAGAGATGCGTAGAATACTGGGGTGGGCGCAGGGCACCTCGGATGGGGGCATGGAATCGTGGGATGCGTAGAAAATTGCGGTGGCCGCAGAGCACTGTTTCCATTTTTTAAATCTTGTAGTGTCACGAATCTCGACCCGAGCGATGCGAATTTCCCAACTGTCCAAACCAAAAATGTGTGAACTGTGAATGGCAAATCAACCCAGTTTCGGTAAATATGAACGTAAGACACAAACACAATAGTATATACGAATGTGGGAGTGACGCCCCACAGTTCCTTATCTCCGCTATCACAGACACGCACACACTAAACAGCCCTTTTCGGGGCCAAATAATACCGATGCAGACAAGCTGCACGTGGTGTATTCTGGATAACGCTAACGATCTGCAACCAACTTCGTTAAATCAACGACAAAGTACGATGAAACAATGTAAAACACGCAGAAAATTCGATTTACATCGAAAATCGGAAAAGTACATTTTTTATCTTCGAAGCGCTGTAAATCCAAAACTAAGGCTCAAAACGAAAAAAGTTATTCTTGTTTTTCGTATTTTTTTCGGCCATATTTCATAATTGAATGGTCAAATTGAGGCGCCAGAGATATCGTAATCTCCCCTCCGCCCGTTCTCCAACGTTCATGCACCTTATCCGTGGGAGGTCGGTATTGCGCCCGGGCCTCCGCCGATTCTTAGGGATCTCCGTTCAGCGCTCCTCTCTGTCGCGCAGCTCGTTACGGTGAGACATACTACGCTCGACGGATAAAAACGCTTGAAACCCCAACAAAACCCAACGAAATCGAAATCTCGATATCGGTAGCGCGTAATCTTAAGGCGTCTGGCTACCTTGGCCGATCGAAAAATGGGTATATTAAAAAAATAATAATAAACTCGAAAGTATGGGCCGGAATATTTTTATTTTTTTACACAACGTCAGAAAGGGCTTTAAGAATAACGCCCGCGAGCAATTCCCCAGGACCCAGCTTAGAGAAATTTCGTAGCATTAATGTTATTTTGTATTCCGACTTTCATTATCACCTGAGCGAGCGATGGATTCTCGCCGTTGCCGATCGTACGAGACCAACGAATCCACGCGAGAAGGGCCACATCACGGCGGCGTATGGGCTGACAAGCCTGCGGCCGCATTCACGTCATAACGGCACATATGTACCGTTGACCAGCAGAGCTGGCAAGAGAGAAAGGTCTCGCCCATCAAAGGCCCATATTAAAACTCTGCGTTTCCGCCGGAGCTCGGCGAGTAGAAAGCGCGCGAAAAGCCACGATGTTCAGTGGCGGGCCACTGACTGGAAGCCCCACTCTGAACCATCGGACTCTTTAACGTGGCCTACCATCTTCGCGACGCGACAGCAATTGTAGAAAATTCGTACAGCAACGTTCCCGGCAATGGGTGGCATTTCTCACTCTTGGACGTCACCAAAATCGCGAGCGTCGCCCGCGAGATTTCTACCTAAGCGGTCGAGGAGGCTAAGGAGTAGGTAAAGCGTGGGGGCGGGACTCAGGTCCGCGGAAACGCTTTGTCCGAAAACATCCCGTTACTCTAGTTCAGGGACTGAGCAAGGAGAGACGTATTTCCCGAGGCGTAGCCGTTCTGACCACTCAAGAAAGCGACGCCACCAAAAATGATCAAGGATCGAGGCTGAGGAGCTACCGAATCCTGATCTGGATTATTTGGGAATTTAGTAACTGTCGATATTGTCGTGGCGACATCGTTGCGCACAGGCTTTACGTCTTTATTCCGCGGGTACCTCGCCGGTATATAAATAAAACTGGAATCGCTGAGAGCGGTTCCCATTTTGTTATACCTGGACTAGAGTCACTTACGATTAGTTCAAGTTCTCGTACTTAGTGAGAAACTTATAGTCCTAGAAATTATTATTCCGCCTTTAGCTAAATAATCAAAATTGTCGTCATTGATACGAGGTAAAGGCTGGTAAACGATAGAAAGAAAAAAGCTGTAAGGTAGTCGGCCCAGTGACCGTCAGGGTCTTAGTGATCGTCATGTTTACGCATTAAATAAGCATTTTAAGATAAAAATCAGTCCTTCGTGCAGATCTGTGGTATATTAGCTTCCAGGAGGTATTTATTATGCTGTATTACATTTTCACACCCGTAAGTATGGGTATGAAAGAATAAGCAAATTAAATATATTCTTCATAAAGAGTAGGATAATAGGAGTAGGATAAGGATAAATATATTCTTCATAAGGAGTATATTCTTCATAAGGAGGAATAAATCCTTCATAAGGAGGTTAACGTGAACCATGTCACATCTCGGGTGATTTGAGAATGCCTGTGGACTTGCGTGAAGTAAGTTTTCCTTCACATGATTAACAAGGATTTTAGTTTTGCGTTCAGCATAAAAAATTATAGTTTTATGTTAATTGCAACGAATTTTCATATATGACGATTACCGGTTCGGCAACAAAAACACTCTGCCGATTAATTGCCACGGCTGTCGATAACTGGGACAATGTTAGCAAACGAAGAGTCTCACGAATCGAATATTAGTTTATAGAAAATCAGAAAAGAAATATTGGGTCCGTAATTAGCATTGTCTGAAGGATCCACAGACCAGTAATCGTCATACACATATTCGCGATAGTAAAAAGATATACAGGGTGTCCAATAGGAAGTTGCTAAAACTAAATAAGTGTCTCTTCCCTCCATGAATTCAATAGGGATCCCTTTTTCTAAGGCGCATACATGAGGCCCCGCAGTTTTATTCCAGCCGTGGTTGAAGCAAGTACGCGCGCGTCAAAATGAGTGAGCTCACCACGGAAGAAAAAGTATATCTTATTGAGTGCTTCTTCTCGAGGGGAAAAATTTATAGTAATGCGTATAGAGGGTTTCGTACTAAGTTTGGAACTCATAGAGTTGCCAGCGAAAACACTCTGAAAAGGTAAGAATTTAATATTTGTTCATATTCATCTATCACATAACTTGTGTTTCAATTCAATTAAACTGCATTGAAGTAATTTTACGTTAATTTTTGGAGGATAATCGATAACTTCGTGAAGTATGGTACACTCCAAGACCGTAGACACGAGTTGCCAGGTCCATCTGTTACGGTGACTACACCAGAGAAGATCAACGAAGTTGAGAATTATTTCAAACAAAATCCAAATGATTCGATTCGGAAAGCTGCTCAAGCATTAAAAATAACCAAATCATCATTCCACAACATTTTGAAATATTTTTTAAAGTTTCATCCGTATAAAATAAACACTCATCAATTGTTAACTGAACATGCCATGACGAAACGCATCGAATTTTGTAACACTATTACGGGAATGTTTGAAGCCGAAGAACTTAATGAGAAACTGGTTATTATTCTGATGAAGCACATTTTTGGATGAATGGGTACGTAAACAAGCAAAATTACCGGTTTTGGGGAACGGAAAATCCCAACACATTGCTAGCGAAGTCCCTTCATCCACAGAAAGTAACGGCATGGGCAGCGATTTCAGTAAAAGGAATTTATTTGCAATTGTTTTGAATCTACGGTAACAGGAGAGAGTTACAAACAGCTTTTAAAAACGAAATTCTTCCCTTATGCAAAAAAGAGGGGACTGGTTAAAAATGTTTACTTCATGCAAGATGGAACGACGCCGCACCGGACTCATGAGGTGTTTGAAGCTATTCATCACGTATATGGGAGTCGAGTAATAGGTCTGGGGTACCCTAAATTTGCTCAAGGTGCACTAGAATGACCTCCGTACTCACCGGACCTGAACCCTTGTGATTTTTTCTTATGGGGTTACATGAAAGATCATTGTTACACTAAAAACCCCAGCACAGTAGAAGAACTGATCGCGGCCATCGAGGAAGTGGTTCGCGGCATTACGAAAGATATGTTGGACACAGTTTTTCACAGTTTTCAAAAGAGAATTGATTTTTGTGGACAATCTAACGGTTTGCACTTCGAAAATATCTATCATTAATCACTGTACTTTTTCGTTATTTTTATAAGATGTAATAAATTGACATAAAAAATATTTGACTGGGTTTTATTTATGTGCGTTTAAAACTGCAGAGTTTCCTCTATTTAAAGCAATTTGGCTTCTCTGATTCTGTGCACGTGTTTTAAAATGACAGTCGATTAGTTTCAGCAACTTCCTATTGGACACCCTGTACATATAAGTAAATGTTGTCGATTACTGGGTCGTGACCATGTCGATAACTGGGTATGTCTTGAACACAGGTGAACAGTACTCGATCAAAATAATATTAAAAATTATTTTATGAAAAAATAGTTGTTTTTAATTACTACAAATAAACAAAAATCATAATTCTGACGTAATAGGCAATAATTAGTTTTATTTTTTGAATTAATAAAGTTCCATGGAAGAGAAATTTAGGTTTCGAACTCTTTATCTAATGTTTTAATAAAAATCATAAAGTTTGTGACAGAGTGCGTAAAAATTATTTTGCCATTCTATATACAGACATGATCAAGTCAATAGTCCTACGAACCTTTGCATAATTAGTTAAGGCCTTATATACCTTTGGATGGTCAGAAAACAAGGCTTTTTGGGATTTTTTAAAAATACTAATAAAGCAATCAAAGCGAGGTTTAGAGGGTTTATTTCACATATCTCTAGATAGCTCCAACGAGCGGACTCGTTGGAGTCGCACATGTGCACCCACAAGAATTTTCTTATCCGCGTAATCTACATGAGTTTTGCTACCGAAGTACACACGATTATTACAAAATATTAATTTTTGTACATCTAGCCCGATTTTTAAGAAAGTCGCATTTTCGACAGAAACAACGGCGTTTGTTCGTTTCCAAAAATCGCAATTGTTAAACGATTGTAAAAATCGTGTGAACATCGCTATAAAATCTATCTAAAGAGGTATAGTTGAAATTTAAAGTCAATCGGTCAAAAAATGCAGGACCTACGAGTCTGCCCGATTTTGAAAACACGTTTTCATGAAAAACGCGTTTAAAGTTTTAAAACCATTTTTCTACATGTCTTAAAAAAAATGTCGACCTAAAATAACTTTTGCATATTATTTTCGACATGTTTATACATAATTTAAGTCAATAAAAAAAAAAACATTTTTTTTCAAAGGTATATAAGGCCTCATAGCAGTTTGAACGCATGCGACGATTAGTGGGACGTTCCCATGGCGATTACCAGACCAACTGTCATGGCGGCATGACGATGACACGTACAATAGCGTCTTATAACCTTACGAAATATTTTCTCGAAAACTGTACCAGGCACGGGAATTTCACAACAGCCTTCTTTTTCGTAATAAAAAAACTGATTAAGAACGACTTAATATAACTTTTCCTCACTTTCCTAGTTGAGCTATATAAATTTGCAAAGTCAAGCGATCTGCTTAAGGTGACGATTACTGGGCCATCCACCTTACTGGAAAATAGTTTTCTGCGAAAATTTAATGTTACCAAATTCGTTGTTTTCATCTTCGGCGAGGGCGACTCTAGAACAAAAAAATTTATAATCCCGAAAATCTCGGAGTGTCTCATGATCAATTAATTACTCACCACGAGAACGGAAACCGAATCTCTGGAGCTTCTGATGCGAGAACCGTCACCTTCGGCCGGCACCTGCACTTCCCGGGGGCGCGAGAGAGTTTTGTTTCATCGAATTTCTTAACCAGTATGCCCTGGGATCGGGGGGTTCCGCCCTGACCCGCCATCGGAGACTGGAGCGCGCCGTGATTTTTGTTTCACTGGAGTCATAACCGGTATGACCTGGAGACTGGAGCTCTCCACAATTTTTGTTTCACCGGAACCATAACCGTGTAAAGTAGATGCTCTTGCACGGAGGACGGTTGCGGCCGCTCAGGCTGTGGGTTGTGGTAGAGCGGTCGAATTTCACCAAGGAAGTAGCTTAAGGACATGTAGAAGGTCAACATAACTTCACAAATTATCCAACCCAATTGTCTCATAGATGGTTAATTTTTCTAGGAAAAACAAAGCATTAGGCTCTGGAGAATTCCCTGACGCAGAGCTTGATGACTTCCTTTTGCCCTAAATATTATTCATCTCTGAAGAATCTCAGTTCGAAAATTTCAGCCATCTCTCTCGCACTCATATGTAACGTGGTACGTTTTCTACTTCGCCTTAAAACATTCATGGGAGCTGCCACTTGTCGCGACAACGGGATTCTTACTATAAAATAAACTAAGTTTCATTTTATTATGCGTTGTACGGACGGGAGCGAGAGAACGCGATTATACGCATGTCTAGCGCGAGAGCGCGATTCGAGAGGCCTACCTCCTCACGCGAAATCGGCAGCAAGACTGCATCTCGCGCGACGAAAGCCGACGCGCGAATCTCTTGTGCGAGAGCGAGACAGAGCGCGCGTTGACAGAAAAACTGTCAACACGCTCGCGTGATCGAACCAGGCGAAAACGCCAGTTCGAGCAGCAACTTTATCTCACCGAAAATCGGGAGCTAAAATGGTATAAAACAAAATGTTCACTTCGGTGGCTGTAATATGTACCTGAGTTACCTCGAAAACGAATCGGTAATCGAACGGGCACCTTTCTCCAGCGGTAGCTTTGAGACCCTCTGGAATCGCATCCCCGGGTCATAGTGCGAGAGCGGGCAAGGCTTCAAGCAAAAAGCGCTCCACGGAAAGCTCCAGCCGACGCCCGTAACCCAAAAAAAGCTTGCTCTCCAGCACGATGGACCACATGGTGGGGCGCCGGCATCTCAGCCGGGGGTGCACCGATTCCCAGAGAGGTCTCGTTGGGGGCTTCCCTCGGTTGGAGTTGCTCGGTATACGTACGTTGAGCGACACGCCGCTCGACCGAGTTCCGCACGCTAACCTAAACGGAACGCAATAAATACGAAACTTAAAACCGAACACCACGAAACAAAGTTGGAAAAAGGCCCTAAACAAACGTAACGGTAGCGACTCGGGCATGTGCACGCAACTCACCGTTGGTAGCATATCTTGTTACGCGATTTTAAAAACCTCGTCACAACACACACACATATACGTGTGGGCTTGTGTGATAGTAAAGACTACATGAATACGAATTTGTAAAGTAAGCAACGAAGCAGCGACCCGGATTTTGTGTCTAGTGTGCCCTTGTCGGTACGACCCTTCACCTGCAGACACTCGAGTCTCATACGCGAGCCCTTTCACCCTCTTGGCAACGTCACCCTTCTATCCTACTCCTGTTCATTCTTATTGCGTGTGCCTGTGTCCGTGGGTGTCTCGTCTTGTCACTTTATCGAGGCGTCCCTTCAACCGCGAGGTTGCATGTATATTTTTGAGAGCTGCGTCTGGAGCGCCTTTTCACCTGTTTTCTCCACACCACCCCCTCGCTGTGTCTGACTTTCTCGGCAAGCTATCGACGTTTTGTATATTATTTTTCTTGTTTCTCTTTTGTCATTGGCTCTCCATTGTCTTCCACACGCTTTGATTCATCGCGTGAGAGAGAGAGAGAGAGAGAGAGAGAGAGAGAGGGAGAGGGAGAGAGAGAGATTCATGCTTGAATTTATGAATTCGATTTTAAATGCTCAGGGAGAGAAATAGAATGATGTGCGATATACACATGGGCGCACATTGGGTTTGGGCCCTTCAGGATGAACCAATGTTTAAACAACTAGATGACAATAAAAATTGTAAAAATGAATAATTTTCGTTATTATTAAAAACATTAAAACGAACAAACATTTTTAAAACCTTCTTTTCATTTAACATAGAATCAATAAAAAATTAAATTGAACGTTTTATTTGTCAAACATTTTATCACCGCAAAAAAAGTTTTGATTTTGGGTGCGTTTGAATTTTTGAACGGGGAGGCCAATTAAAAAAAAAACAATGTAAATTTTGAAAAAATGACCGGTAACTTGTAAACCGATATCTCAATTTTTTCAAACAATTTCAATTTCAAACAAACATATCAATATTTACATTTCTTCGCGAATCGTAAAAATATAATTGCATTTCTCCATAATTTTATCGTTCTTTTATACATTTTTTCAACCATCCTTTGTAGACAATAATTTATTTATAAACATATAATTTTATTTAATATGAATGTAATTTATTTAAAAATAAATTGTAATTATATAAATTATGGATTTTATCTTTATAAAGAGAAGAAGATAGATATAAATAAATGATTATATAAATGAAAATGTCACCGCCCCACGACTCCCACTCCCAAATCCAGTCTCCCGCCAACATCTGACACTTCATAAACGCCATGAACTGTTTCCCGCAGCAAAACCTCAACGCTCATCTAAACCTAATATTCTTTCTTAGTAATCCTCGACTGCAACTTCTTTGTCTCTTTGCCCTTGGATCCATGCGCTTCGCTGCGCTTGCTCGTGACATCCCTTCCACCTCCGCCCTGCTAAGTTCCTCCGCACAGTTGTCTAAGTTTCATTAAACTCCTTCATTCCAACTTCAGTGATCTTCTATTTTACTCGGTCGACCATCACAACGTCATATTCAGTGTACTTCTATGCTACGCGCACGATCGTTATGAAAAAGGAAATTATTTATTTAAACAAACATTTTTGTTCTCTCCAAATATTTTTTTCCAAAATGTGTGCTTAACAAAGACATTATTGTACTAAAAAATGGTGAAGAATTGAAATGTTTGTTTGATTCGATTTTAGAAATTCGACAAATCTTTTGGATATATAAAAATGGTTTGCAGAATGTATGAAAATGGTTCGCTACACGCTAGTTGTTTTACTTCAAGTAAAGCTGACCTTAAAAAACTTGAACAAGTAAAAAAAACGTCAAGTAATAAAGAATGCCCTAGAAAAAATTTTCGTCGTTTCACTATATACAAAATTCTAATTAACCTCGAAATACTTGTGATTTTTTTCAAACCATACTTTTATTTACATTATTACTTTTCAATTCAAACGTACAAAAGAAGTGAAATAACTTTTTATGCAAAAGCCAAGCAAATTTACTAGAAACGTACACAAAATTGTCAAACCCTGGAAATACTATAATATTTTTCTCAAGAACTTATTGTAAGAAACCATATTACTATTATAATAAATAGTTCGAGTCACGATTATATAAAAGTACAACGTATGCATCACACAAGTATTTTATGTACGTATCACTGGAAATGCTGTGCAACGACTAGGCGTGCACGGTTAAGAAAAAACGCTCGGGAAGATATACGATTCTCTTGGCGAAACGTTCCTACCGCTTCCATAAGTAACTTTTGCAACTATTTATTTACTTAGATTAATTCAAATTGTAACATCGTATCAGTTACGGCATGAGGTATACAGAATTATTAGAAATGAGATGTTCAGCCTGCCAAAACTATGTCTGTTAGACGAAAATGTATGCGACGCAATTGATTTCATGAGATGTATGGTGGTTGTGTAATGGAGTAGAAAGTGAACACGTCCACGTGACTTTTCAAATTATGCAAATAAAGTCAGATTTCAAGAGCCGTGTGGTTTAGGGGTACATCGCTGATTTTTTTATTTGTATTATGCGGAATCAGAAACTTGGTTTGCAGTTACATAATAAATTGCCTCACTTTATGTTTTTCTTAACCTGATAGTCAAGTTGTTGAGAAAACGTCATCGTTCGCTGAGCTTTTTTTCAT
>OX101784.1:18662123-18714623 GCA_944452715.1 Ophion slaviceki | reverse complement strand
TATGTGTGTGTGTATATATATATATATATATATATATATATATATATATATATATATATATATATATATATATATATATATATATATATATATATATATATATATATATATAACCTGCAACAACGCATCAACTGCCAGTGTTATTAGCAATGCGATTTCCTGCACCTTGCGCTAGTGTGATTCGGAGAAGATAATATTGATATATAGTTTTATCGGTGTATATATCGGTCCACACAATTCACGTGACCGTGTCAGAGCTACGTTATATCCACTATTGACAAATATTCGACTGTACTCGGAAAAACCATCGAATTTATCGCAATGAGTATCAGGAGAGATACTCAGATATTTCGTTTTTCACCAGCAAGACGACGGCACCGTAATTCGACCTTTAAACTTGCCGATGCTGTGGCTTAGAGACGGATACAATACACAAAAAGACGGATCAATACACAAAAGTATATACGAAATATATTTCCTGTAATGTATAAAGTTGTCTGATAGAGGAGAAAGTATATCCTTTTATATATCGTATTAAATTATGCAAAAAAAAGGTTTAACTTATCGCGTCGTCTAGGGGTACATCACTGGTTTGATCCATACTTTGCGGGATCACAAAATTTGATTTCCAGTTGCATAACAAATTGCAGCAGTCTATGTTTTTCCAACCTGAGAATTAAGTAGTTGGAAAGACGAAATCCTTCGCCGAGCTTTTTTTCTTAACCATGCACGCCAAGTCGTTGCCCAGCATTTCCAGTGTACTTATGTGGTAAATACGTTGTATTTTTATATAATGGTAATACGAATTTTTTATTATTATAGTAATGTGATTTTTTAAAATAAAAATGAAATATTTAGGAAAGTATGTGTTCTAAGGTTTATCAATTTTGTTGACGTTTTTAGTAAACTTGCTTGGCTATTTTATAAAAAGTTATTTCTCTGTTTTGTACATTTCAATTGAAAAAATATAATAAAAGAATTCGTTAAATAAAATTAAAAAATATTTCAAGATAAATCAAAATTTTGTATATGGTCAAACAAGCAATAATGTTTTCGGGGGCATTTTGTTACTTGGCGTTCTTTGTTTACTTTTTAAAAGTTTTTAAAGGGGATTTCATATCTTTTTGAAAGGGGAGAAATCTTCTTTTCGTTCTGCGCCAGTTCGAACAGGAGTGAATTCAAATATGTTTTCATTACTTGGCATTCTTTTTTTAAACTTTTTCAAAGATTCTAAAAGGGTAAGATTTAAACAGATTGTTAAAAAACAGGACACGTCGTTTCTGAAACCTTGTATATTACCAAATGCTATAAATTTTTTTTTAAGTCTTCATTCGCCTCCGCTATTAAATCGACGTATTTGCAGGGTGATTTACAAACGCCTATTAGTGAAATATTTATTCATACTTCGCTTATTTGTATTCACATGCATGCATACAAATACAATTGTATTCACATATATTCTGAACATACAAATAAATTCACAGAAAAAAGTTGTGAATATTCACAAAAAATGTGAATATTTACAAGAAATCCTGTGAATTAAAAAAAATTCACATCAAAATCTGCGAATGCAAATGTATTCACAAAAATTGTAAACCCAAAAAAATTCACAAAATAAGTTGAGAATTTTTTCGTATTTAAGACACATTAAAATCAAATTCACAATGCTTAGATTAAAATTTACACCAAACGTGAGTTCTTACGTATTTTGAGAGAAAACATTGCGTCGAGGCAAATAAATTTTTGCAAAAAAAGTTGTGAGTTTCAAATATTACATTATAAATATGAAAAAATTCACAAAATGAGTTGTGAATTTCCTCAAGTTGAATAAAATTAAAATCGAATTCACGACAATTCTATTTAAATTTACACCACAAGTGAGTTCTTATGTATTTTGAGAGAAAACATTGTGTTGAGGCAAAGGAATTTTCGCACAAAAAGTTTTGTGCGAAAATTTCTTTGCCTCGAGGCAGTGTTTTCTCTCAAAATGCGTATGAACTCACTAATGGTGTAAAATTTAATCTAATCATTGTGAATTTTATTTTAATTTGTCTTAAATATGAAAAAATTCACAACTTATTTTGTGAATTTTTTTGTATTTACAATTTTTTGTGAATACATTTGCATTCTCAGATTTTGATGTGTATTTTTTTTAATTCACAGGATTTTTTGTAAATATTCACTTTTTTGTGAATATTCACAATTTTTTCTGTGAATTTATTTGTATGTTCAGAATATTTGTGAATACAATTGTATTTGTATGCATGCATGTGAATACAAAAAGTGAAGTATGAATACATTTGTATTTATATTCACATGAAAATCACGATGTGAATAAATTCGTATTCGTATTTATAAATAGAATTACGCCCAACTCTGTACCTCTTAATGTTTTACTTTTTGCTATACCGTCTCCATGTTTCATGAATTGCGCTTTGTTTGTTGCAGCAGGAGAAAACTCTTAATTGAAAAAGACTAGAGATAAAGAAAAAAAAAATTACGAAAATCCAACTTCATTGCGTTATTTTATTTTCGTGTTCAGCGAATGGAATGCGAATCGATTTGTTCATTCTAAACAAAAACCGGAAGCCCTCGGATAACGCGTCACATTTACCCTGCTGGAGGCTGCTCAAGAATACACGTCTTTCCTTATATCGTTAAGAAGCTTCGGGTCAAGTGATCAAATGTTACCATTTGTTCAAATTTATATAGTGGATTCGTTATCATATACCGAATGCACCCTTCAAATTTTAGTATTTGATTTTAATAATTTTGAATTGAATTTTTAATTTGATAATTTAATTTTAAATTTGAATTGAACAAACAGTTTTTACATAAGAAGATCCCTAGACTCATGCCGATCAGCAGTTTTACACACGGAATAGTGTGAAAAATGTTAAGGATGTTATGAAAAAATGTCAAATCCTTCAGTACATTATCAAAATTGTCACCCAAAAGTTAAATGATCCGTCTACGGCATTTATTAAATATTGAATTTTATGTAAATTAAGACGTCAGTTTTTCTCCCGGCGACGAAACGGAGAGGTGGAGCGTGCCAACGTCGCATGAAGGCTTAATGGCGCACATGTCTCAATGCCATTGGTCACCGTGGCCGGCCCATACTTTCAATAAAGCCCATTTTCAAAGAGAACTCATCTTTTTTTTCTTTTAGACAATTGACATTTATCGTTCAAGATGAATTCGGTTGAATAAAGGAATGTAAACACCGTTTAAAAATAATAGACGAAAATCAGTTATTTGTTAAATATTCGGGTTCGGGAAAAAAATACCTTAAAGTGCAGAACCATATATTTTCGAAACGCGTTTTTTCTTTTTTTTTCATTTAACACAGTCAGATTGATACGGAAAATTTATATATAAAAAAAACTTTTCTTTTATACAAGCTTTTATTGAATGCGCTAAAAAGTGTAAAATAATTTTTTTTACCAAGTCACCTATATGCGACTATAAATAAAACTTTGAGGGTCTCTACATTTTAAATGTTTGATAAATGTAATCAATTCAGTTTCATTAACCGTATTTAATTTGGCACTATAGAAATTAGAGAAATTTTTATCACACATTTATACTCAGTTTCAGGATTTTTATTCAAGAAATCATAGGTTGTTTTACAGTAAAGTAAAACTAAAGCCGGTCTGACAAAAAAAAAGGTTTCGTTGACAATCATCTTATTTTCAATTTACATAATAGTCGATAATCGCATAACACATAAAATATGCAGCTTCCATCACACTTTCATGTTAACATTAAAAAGCGCACAATCATTCACAATCTGGCCTTCCTTGGCGAGTTGGCACAATCGTCCTAAGGCCTTTTCATTTTATGAAAAATGCTAAAACTCATTCTTCATGTTTTAATTATTTTTATGTTATGTCAAGCTGGAAAAATGTCAAAAGGCCTCGTTGTCGCTCTCCATACCGGAAAAGGGTTTCATGCCCAAATGTTGCTCGATCCGAGGCATCAAGCGACATGGAGTATCTGAAGTTTGGCTTTCCATACTATTTGACGCATTGAGCGCACTTGGGACGATAAACTTCGAGGCGTTGAACCCCATAACCGAGGAAAGTCCTCGATTCAGGTGTGGCATTCCAAGATTTCCTACAGACGACGGACTATCATAGTTCCATGTAGACGTAGATTGTGCAGAACAATCAAATATGGTGATCACCACAGTATGAAAAGAATGGCGAGGCATATGAAGGCGCTGTCAGGCTTGAGTCTGTGAGGTCCAGCCAAACATTCGGTGTTGTCCTAACAGAACACGATTATGCGACAATCACAGGTTCGCACCAATTTTATTCGTATGAACCCGTCATCAAATATACACGTGTCGATTGCATCGCACGAATGTCAATTAGGCGGCCTATTCGATACCTGTATGTTTGATCACGGGTTCGTGTGAACAAACTTCGCAAGAACTTGGGATGGTCGTGTAATGGCGTTCTATTTTACATGTTCTATTAGACGCCGTAGGGGATCTAGGATTATATATCGTGTTGCACAAAGCTTTTATTTCTCATGAGAGATTTTTCAGCGATGAATAATATTTTAGGCAAAATAATTGTCAAGCTCTGCGTCAATAAATTCTACACAGCCGAATGCATTTTCTACAAAAAAAAACTTCACCGTCTATGATAAGATTCATTTCAGAAAATTTTGAAGATACGCTTCATAAAATGTTAATGGAACGAGGTTATGAACACACAAATTGATAATGACGTATAGAAGCTAGGTTATGCTCTCAGGGCACACAGAAGCTACACATGCGCGTCTGTCTGCGAATTTCTTCATTTTATATAAGCAAGTGAAAGAAATGAGCACATTATTGAATTTTTAACTTACTCTGTATCTATTTGCGTATCGTCCTATTTGCGTAGCGCTGTTTTTCCGACGGTTTTCGCGCGAGCGCCACGGCTAATATACGCGTGTTAGGATCAAAATAAATAATCCACACCTAAATTTGAAACGACGTGAACCTTTGTTAAATAAATTTTTGGCTCTAATAAGAGCCGTTTGTTTTCTTTTTTCACATCCACGTTCGACTAACCGTGTTTGGTTGCTCGGCTGTCAAAGCGACTGTATTAGAATATACATATATATATATATGGGAGCAGAACGTTTTGGCGCCGCCGTTTTGGCGCGGCCGTTTTGGCACGAGACATTTGGGCGCAGGGATGTTCTGGCGCAAGGACGTTTGGACGCGAGGACGTTTCGGCGCGAAGACGTTTTGGCGCAAGGACGCTTTGGCGCGGGGAAGTTTTGGCGCGACGACGTTTTGCCGCAGGGACGTTTACTCGAGCTGTTTCAGAATCACAATTGAAGAAAAGGATGAATACTCCTTTTAATCAATACAAAATGTATAAAAATATCAGCCAAAAAAAATAATTTTGTTTTTTTTTGTTTGGTTGGGTTTGTTTGGGCTTGTTGCGGTTTGTTCTCTGGGGTTTTAGCTGATTGCGACCAGCTACACCTAGTTTTGCCGGCTAAACTTAGGTATAGCCGCATTTCGGCTCTTTGCCGTAACATATCCACCAAGCTGGTATATGAATATTGTGTGTATACAACATCTTACATGTAGCATAACAACATGTATATATATATATATATATATATACGCCGAGCTCTTTACTACAATGTATACTAACTACTTTGTAGCGAAAATTTCTTCCTCGGAAAATATATTTTGCTGTTTGTCAACTCTCTCGTTGGACTTTGAATTCGTAGTGTTCATTGAGCATTCGGTCTGACAATATGGATAACTGCCATGCTCAGTTACATATGGGTGATATCGTTTTATCGAAACGTGATCGAAAAAAATATATTCACGAAGGATATATGTACACTTTTGATAAATTGAGTGCGTGTGGTGAAAAAAAGTTTTGGCGGTCCTCCCGAAAAATGGACAACTGTAAAGCTCGACTCCATACATCTATCACGACTGAAGAGGTGTGTGTTACTTTATGTTGATTTTTCTAAAAAGTTGTGTTATTTTTCAAGGAAAAAATCGTGAGTACATGTGTAGTCAAATGAATATTGCTTCCGCTGCGTGGGGAGTCGGGAGGGGGGTGTAACCCCCGGCCGGGTCAAGGGGCGGAGCCCCTTGCGGAGGTGGAGGGGGCGGAGCCCCCCAGGGACACTGAACATAGTCTTCAAATGTATTTAAATGAAATAAAATTAATAATACTAAAATAATATAATAATCAAATTTCATCTCATAATTTAAGTAATTTTCACGCATTTCTTCTGCTGTCTTTAAAGGTTTTGCTGGTGATAAATAGTCACACCCATGGTAGTGACCCTGCAGAGATCGGAGTGGAAAAAATAAAAAATAAAATAAAGAAGAGAGCAGTCGAAAGTGTCGAAACTCCAGCTCAACTACTCTCAACGGTGTTGGCGGGAACATCCTCCGCAATTCAAGGGCGCATAAAAAAAGATGCCATGCGCAAAATTGTACAGCGGAAAAGAAATACTGTGGAAGCTGTACTACCGTCTCCACCCGATTTAAAATCTCTTGTCCTGCCGGAGTCGTACACGAAATATGATTTATCGGACGGTGAAACGATTTCGTTTCTTTTGGGCGATACCGAAAATGACGACGAAAGTCGAATTGTGCTGTTTGGTCGAGAGGATGCAAAAGAATGGAGCCATTTCATGAAAAAAATTTTCATGGATGGCACATTCAAACTGGCTCCTCCAATGTTTAAGGCAGAACACCACTGTGACCCCCTGTTTTTTTGCCATTTTTCAAGAATTTATTTTTGTGGGAAAAAAAAGAGATGTTCGAAATTTTTTTTTGTTTTGTTCGTTGTTTATTGAAGATACATAAAAATTTTTTTTCAAATTTTTCATGCCCCATGGTGACGCTGGGGAAGCTCCCGCGTCAGGTACTATTGCCTCTGCAGTGGTTCGCGGCACGCGGCAGAACTCTCTTCAAAGTCGATCTGAAAAGAAATACCGAGTGTTTTCGTTAATAATATGATATTTCGAAGAGAAGTACACAGGGATTTGAAAAAATATTGATTTTTCAAAAATAGGCACGCTTTTGAAATTAAAGGACGATTTTCGAGCAAAATTTCTCGTCGAAAATAGGCTATAACTTTTTTTATTATTGAGATATCGAAAAAATCCTATGTACTTCTTTAGATAATCTAGTTTTATTGATGCAGTCCAAATTTGAAGTCGATCGGATAAAAATTGCTCGAGTTCTGCTGCGTGCCGCACTCAAAAAAGTGGTTTTGAGAAAAACGCGTTCAAAGTTTTAGGTTTGTTAATTTATGCGATAAATTGGAAAAAAAATTTTTTACCTTTAATCATTAAAGCAAATCATTGTCCCTAGCATATTTTCTCGAACTTGTAGAGGCTCTTCTTGCCTCTTTTGCAGCGTCTGTGAGCGAGCGCTCCGCCAGCTCGATCCGCGCTGCGTCGGTTTCAACGCAAAAATTGAAACAATTTGGGCCGATAGTTATCCCCAACGTCTCCAAAACTTTCATGAGGCTTCTCAGGCCATCATTGAATAATAATACCGCGATATCAGCTGCAATATCGACGATTTTTTTGCTCCCGGACTGACACTTGGGGGCTATTGCCCAAACTGATTTGTTGTAGCTTTCGCTGTTGTTTTGCGTGAAGCCGCCCAAACAACGCTGCAGCAAATCGTCTCTGCTCAAATTTTCGAAGACTGGCGTAATTGCCTCCAATACTTTCTCAGGAAGAGGCGGCTTATGGCGATATTCAGAAATATTACCACTTGCATCGTCATGTCGTGGCTCACTATCTGTGGATATTTTATGTTTGATAGTTGCCCAAATTGCCTTCCTCATTTTTTCAACATCATCGCTGTTGCTCCGAATAGCCGAGCCGTAATATGTGCTCAACTCGTCAATCAATTTTCCGGTGAGCTTTCCTCTGCCAGACAATCCTTTTTGTTTTTTCACGATTTCGCGGAGGCGCGTCCCCATACATTTTTGGACATGATCGATGCACTTTTTTTTTATCTCGAAACCGTCGTATGGATCGCTATTCGATATGCCCAGAAACGTTTTAGAATCGCCGTCACCAATATAATATTTATATTTTATGCCACAGAGCTCTTCAGACCGTTGAAACATTTCGACAGCTGAGTCGACTTCCATTTTTCCGGAGGAGCCGCTATGGTTCGCCTGGCACTCATCGTCGTGGGTACTTTTCCATTCCCAGTACTCCGCGGTGCTTTCTTTTTTTTCCCAATGCTCGCAAGCTTTGCAATATTTCGATTTCACCATAACGTCGATCACTTTTTTAGTGTACCAGCCGATTAGCGATGTCATGCCGAAAAGCGAGCTGAAACCGCGCTTACGCCACGATCCGTCGCCTGAAACGATAATTCCGTCCTCCACCCCATTATCCAACGAAATTGTCTCCTCCTCAAGTGCAGCCTTTTGTTTGCTCACTGTGCTCACAAGTAGAGTAGCTGTAGCGGTTCTAAGCCACTTTTGGTGGGTGGGTCAAGGGGGGGCGGAGGTCGAGGGGGAGGGTCAAGGGGGGAGGATCCAGGGGGTGGTGTCCAGGGGGGAGGGTCCATAGGGCGATGTCAAGGGGGGAGGATCCAGGGGGTGGTGTCCAGGGGGGAGGGTCCATAGGGCGATGTCAAGGGGGGGTCCAGGGGGTGGTGTCCCGGGGGCGATGTCCAGGGGGGGGGGTCCAGCGCAGGAAAGCCCAGTGCGGCGGTACGGCGGAGGGGGGTCGCCGGGTGCGTGTGACGTCACAGAGGGGGCCTCTTTGGGGGGCCGCGTGGTCCGTGGAGCGACTGGCGGGAGGGGGAAGCCGCCGTCGATGAGTGTTGTGTGTGTGAAGGGCGACCTTTCAAAGCCCAATATTTATGACATGCAGCTGGTTCCATTCCGAAAGACAATGTCTATGGCATCCGCCTCGTGTCCAAGCTCACCGACACTCGAAACAGGTCCTGACAGGTTCCTCGGAAAAAACTATAATCTGTAGAGATCATAGGCTATTACTGCGGATAGACCACTTGAGCGCAGTTGCACTCTTGAAAAGTCGCACTCTCCATTCCAAAATATAACGTCAAGACGTTCGCATGTGCGAGTATGTACGCAGTGCAGCCAGCCAAGAACTCCCTGGACTTGACCAAAAACGAGCTCGAACAGGTTCCAACGGTCTTGCTCTTAAAATATTGGGGTAAATATGTTGGCTTATTGTGGGATCGTTTGCCAGAACATCATCGGGACGACAGTGAAGTGATATCATATCTTCCATGCTTGGAACATACGCCACAGATGAAAGATCACATCGATGGCCCTCCATCTCAACGTCGGGAGTGTAAAAAATGCTGTGAAAATTCTCCACGTACGGGGTTCTTCGAACGTGTTTGAACCTGTTTTTCGGGAGCGTGAAAAAATGTCGGGGGAAAATTCTCCACGGTTCTTCGAACGTATTCGAACCTGTTTTTCACGATTGGAAAAGCGGGGAGAAGTTTGAAAAATTAAGAATCTCCCTCCTAATTGACCTTACGAGGGAGCATAATTTCATGGACCAAGCTCAGACTGAACTATTCCACTGCACCATCAACATCTAAAAAGAACTTTGAAAGTGCGGGGAAAATGGATCCCTCGAGTATCAACAAAGTCGGCCGGATGACGGAATTCCTCCCAACGAAGAAGCTGTCGGAACTCCCCGTTAAGTCGGAACGACTAATCTCCGACATGAGGGCCGTACAAACCAAATTTGGGAAACGCTACATCGCGGACATCGCGGATGAGTTCTCCGTCTTCTTACCGGCGCGACTTGTTAAGCGCTTCGACCAAGATCCGGCAATGTTCGAGAGTATGCTGCAAGTGGCACGCGATGGTCAACTCTGCATGCAGTATAATGGTGGAAAATACAACAGTGTCGAGTTCCGTCGTTTCTGAACATGGTGGACGGGGAAAAAAAATTCGTTGGAACACCATCATCGAACTGTTTACACCACAGCGTCTTGCCATCGTTTTCAACAGTTAGTGTTGACTATGTAAAAAATGTATATGTTTGATCGAATTGTAAATGATGGATGTTTTCGTCGTAGAATAAAGAATACAAATGACATATATTTTCATCGAAATGTGTTTTATTCATTCAAAAAAAATCCCTCGCTCACGGTTCATATACGCCCAACCAGCTTTTCACCGATTTTACATTCTCATGGGCGGAGTTGCATTTCGTGTTGAAGGAATGATGGGGGCATTTGGAGTTTATGATTTTCGGCAGCTTCTGCAGCGATGGACAGTCCAGAGTCTTCAAGTCGATGACGTTTGTCACGGGATCCGTGAATCTTGATAGCCACGCGCATATTTCGAATCCCTTCGCATAGATCGTAGGAGCTCCATGCATGAGTTCTCGAATTGTCTTTCTAGCTGCTTCGTATGGTATGCCATTGTGATCCCATCGAATTCCATGGAAATTGCGTTCCAGCCACTGGTTTGTCATTTTGTACTTGGCCGGTAAAGAGTCCCATGCAAATGGTGCGTCGAAGGCGAGCGTCAGCGGTTCAGCATTCTTCTCATGGAGTTTGACGATGGACATCTGCTTCAGGAGAAATTCGTTGACGGGTCTCTCGAAGCCCTGCACATCGACGATAAGCTCCATGTTGACTGAAGTGGATGAGAATCATCGACGTGATTTTATACCATTTTTTTTAACTCCACCACTGATTGGATTGTACTCTTCGTGAGACGTTGCAGAGACTTCCGAAGACACTCATAAGACGTTCGAAAACATTCAAGAGACGTTCGAAATCATTCATAAGGCGTTTGAAGACATGCATGAGGGGTTCAAAGAGTTTCACAAGACTTTCTACGACGTCATGAGACGTTTGAAGGTGTTCGTGAGACCTTCAAGAGACTTTCGAAAACGTTTAAAAACATTCATGAGAGGTTCGAAGACGTTCAAGAGATCTGTGGCGATATTCATAATATGTTTGAAGACATCGATGAGGGGTTTGAAGATGTTTAAGAGACTTTCAAAGACATTCACGAGGGGTTGGAAGATGTTCAAAAACTTTCGAATTCGTTCAAGAGACATTTGACGACATTCATAATACGTTTGAAGACATTCATGAGGGGTTCGAAGACGCTTAAGAGAGACTTTCAAAGACATTCACGAGGGGTTTGTCCGAAGACATATATAAGACGTTTGAAGACATTCAAGAGACGTTCGAAAACATTCATAAGGCGTTTGAAGACATGCATGAGGGGTTCAAAGAGTTTCAAGAGACTTTCTACGACATTCATGAGACGCTTGAAGATGTTCGTGAGACATTCAAGAGATCTTTGACGATATTCATAATACGTTTGAAGACATCGATGAGGGGTTCAAAGACGTTTTAGAGACTTTCAAAGACATTCACGAGGGGTTTGAAGACGTTCAAGAAACTTTCGAATCCGTTCAAGAGACTTCTGACGACATTCATAATACGTTTGAAGACATTCACAAGGGGTTCGAAGACGCTTAAGCGAGACTTTCAAAGACATTCACGAGGAGTTCGAAGACGTTCAAAAGACTTTCGACGACACTCATAATACGTTTTAAGACATTCATGAGGGGTTCAAAGACGCTTGAGAGACCTTCGAAGACATTCGAGAGATCTTTAACAATATTCATAATACGTTCGAAGACATCGATCAGGGGTTCGACGATGTTTTAGAGACTTTCAAAAACATTCACGAGGGGTTTGAAGACGTTCAGAGACTTTCGAAGACATTCAAGAGATCTTTGACAATATTCATAATACGTTTGAAGACATTCATGAGGGGTTCGAAGACGCTTGGGAGACTTTTAAAGGCATTCGCGAGGGTTTCGAAGACGTTCAAGAGGCTTTCGAATACGTTCAAGAGATTTTCAGAGACATTCGCGAGAGGTGCGAAGACGTTCAGAGACTTTCGAAGACGTTCAAGAGATCTTTGACAATATTCATAATACGTTTGAAGACATCGATGAGGGGTTCGAAGACGCTTGAGAGACTTTCAAAGGCATTCACGAGGATTTAGAAGACGTTCAAGTGACTTTCGAATACGTTCAAGAGACTGTCATAGACATTCGCAAGAGGTGCAAAGACGTTCAGAGACTTTCGAAGATCGATGAGTGGTTCGACGATGTTTTAGAGACATTCGACGACATTTATTATACGTTTGAAGACATTCATGCGCGTTTCGAAGACGCTTAACAGACTTTCAAAGACATTCGCGAGCGGTTTGAAGACGTTCAAGAGATTTTCAAAGACATTCACGAGGCGTTCGAAGACGTTCAAGAGATTTTTGACGGCATTCTCAATCCGTTTGAGGAAATTCATGAGCATTTCGAAGACGCTTAAGAGACTTTCAAAGACATTCTCGAGCGGTTTCAAGACGTTCAAGAGACTTTTGATGTCGTCGAATATCGTATTATGAATGTCATCAAAAGTCTCTTGAACGTCTTCGCACCTCTCGCGAAGGTCTATGAAAGTCTCTTGAACGTATTCGAAAGTCACTTGAACGTCATCGAAACTCTCGTGAATGCCTTTGAAAGACTCTCAAGCGTCTTCGAACCCCTCACCGACGTCTTCAAACGTATTATGAATATTGTCAAAGATCTCTTGAATGTCTTCGAAAGTCTCTGAACGTCTTCGCACCTCTCGCGAATGTCTCTGAAAATCTCTTGAACGTATTCGAAAGCCTCTTGAACGTCTTCGAAACCCTCGCGAATGACTTTAAAAGTCTCCCAAGCGTCTTCGAACCCCTCATGAATGTCTTCAAACGTATTTTGAATGTTGTCAAAGATCTCTTGAATGTCTTCGAAAGTCTCTGAACGTCTTTAAACCCCTCGTGAATGTCTTTGAAAGTCTGTAAAACATCGTCGAACCCCTCATCAATGTCTTCGAACGTATTATGAATATTGTCAAAGATCTCTTAAATGTCTTCGAAGGTCTCGGAAGGTCTTCGCACCTCTCGTGAATGTCTTTGAAAGTCTCTCAAGCGTCTTCGAACCCCTCATGAATGTCTTCAAACGTATTATGAGTGTCGTCGAAAGTCTTTTGAACGTCTTCGAACTCCTCGCGAATGTCTTTGAAAGTCTCGCTCAAGCTTCTTCGAACCCCTCATGAATGTCTTCAAACGTATCATGAATGTCGTCGAAAGTCTTTTGAACGTCTCTAAAACGTCGTCGAACCCCTCATTGACGTTTTCGAACGTATTATGAATATTGTCAAAGATCTCTTGAATGTCTTCGAAGGTCTCTGAACGTCTTCGCACCTCTCGTGAATGGCTTTGAAAGTCTCTCAAGCGTCTTCGAACCCCTCATGAATGTCTTCAAACGTATTATGAGTGTCGTCGAAAGTCTTTTAAACGTCTTCGAACCCCTCGTCAATGTCTTTGAAAGTCTTTCAAGTGTCTTTGAACCCTTCATGAATGTCTTCAAACGTATTATAAATGCTGTCGAAAGTATCTTGAACGTCTTCGAACCCCCCATGAATGTCTTCAAACGTATCATGAAAGTCGTCAAAAGTCTCTTGAACGTCTTGGAAACTCTCGTGAATGCCTTTGAAAGTCTCTCAAGCCTCTTCGAACCCCTCATCGATGTCTTCAAACGTATTATGAACATTGTCAAAGATCTCTTAAATGTCTTCGAAAGTCTCTGAACGTCTTCAAACCCCACGTGAATGTCTTTGAAAGTCTCTAAAACATCGTCGAACCCCTCATCGATGTCTTCGAACGTATTATGAATATTGTCAAAGATCTCTTGAATGTCTTCAGAGGTCTCTGAACGTCTTCGCACCTCTCGTGAATGTCTCTGAAAGTCTCTTGAACGTATTCGAGAGTCTTGCTTAAGCTCTTTCGAACCCCTCATGAATCTCTTCAAACGTATCATGAATGTCGTCGAAAGTCTTTCGAACGTCTCTAAAACGTCGTCGAACCCCTCATCGATGTCTTCAAACGTATTATGAATATTGTCAAAGATATCTTGAATGTCTTCGAAAGTCTCTGAACGTCTTCACACCTCTCGCGAATGTCTCTGAAAGTCTCTTAAGCGTCTTCGAACCCCTCATGAATATCTTCAAACGTATTATGAGTGTCGTCGAAAGTCTTTTAAACGTCTTCGAACCCCTCGTCGATGTCTTTGAAAGTCTCTCTTAAGCGTTTTCGAACCCCTCATGAATGTACTCAAACGTATCATGAAAGTCGTCGAAAGTCTGTTGAACGTCTTCGAAACTCTCGTGAATGTCTTTAAACGTTTTCGAAAGTCTCTTGAAGGTCTCACGAACACCTTCAAACGTCTCATGACGTCGTAGAAAGTCTTGTGAAACTCTTTGAACCCCTCATGCATGTCTTCAAACGCCTTATGAATGTTTTCGAACGTCTCTTGAATGTTTTCGAACGTCTTATGAGTGTCTTCGGAAGTCTCTGCAACGTCTCACGAAGAGTACAATCCAATCAGTGGTGGAGTTAAAAAAAATGGTATAAAATCACGTCGATGATTCTCATCCACTTCAGTCAACATGGAGCTTATCGTCGATGTGCAGGGCTTCGAGAGACCCGTCAACGAATTTGTCCTGAAGCAGATGTCCATCGTTAAACTCCATGAAAAGAATGCTGAACCGCTGACGCTCGCCTTCGACGCACCATTTGCATGGGACTCTTTACCGGCCAAGTACAAAATGACAAACCAGTGGCTGGAACGCAATTTCCATGGAATTCGATGGGATCACAATGGCATACCATACGAAGCAGCTAGAAAGACAATTCGAGAACTCTTGCATGGAGCTCCTACGATCTATGCGAAGGGATTTGAAAAATGCGCGTGGCTATCAAGATTCACGGATCCCGTGACAAACGTCATCGACTTGAAGACTCCGGACTGTCCATCGCTGCAGAAGCTGCCGAAAATCATAAACTCCAAATGCCCCCACCATTCCTTCAACACGAAATGCAACTGCGCCCATGAGAATGTAAAATCGGTGAAAAGCTGGTTGGGCGTATATGAACCGTGAGCGAGGGATTTTTTTTGAATGAATAAAACACATTTCGATGAAAATATATGTCATTTGTATTCTTTATTCTACGACGAAAACATCCATCATTTACAATTCGATCAAACATATACATTTTTTACATAGTCAACACTAACTGTTGAAAACGATGGCAAGACGCTGTGGTGTAAACAGTTCGATGATGGTGTTCCAACGAATTTTTTTTCCCTATCCACCATGTTCAGAAACGACGGAACTCGACACTGTTGTATTTTCCACCATTATACTGCATGCAGAGTTGACCATCGCGTGCCACTTGCAGCATACTCTCGAACATTGCTGGATCTTGGTCGAAGGGCTTAACAAGTCGCGCCGGTAAGAAGACGGAGAACTCATCCGCGATGATCGCGATGTAGCGTTTCCCAAATTTGGTTTGTACGGCCCTCATGTCGGAGATTAGTCGTTCCGACTTAACGGGGAGTTCCGACAGCTTCTTCGTTGGGAGGAATTCCGTCATCCGGCCGACTTTGTTGATACTCGAGGGATCCACTTTCCCCGCACTTTCAATGTTCTTTTTAGATGTTGATGGTGCAGTGGAATAGTTCAGTCTGAGCTTGGTCCATGAAATTATGCTCCCTCGTAAGCTCAATTACGAGGGAGTTTCTCAATTTTTCAAACTTCTCCTCGCTTTTCCAATCGTGAAAAACAGGTTCGAATACGTTCGAAGAACCGTGGAGAATTTTCCCCCGACATTTTTTCACGCTCCCGAAAAACAGGTTCAAATACGTTCGAAGAACCCCGTACGTGGAGAATTTTCACAGTATTTTTTACACTCCCGACGTTGAGGTGGAGGGCCATCGATGTGATCTTTCATCTGTGGCGTATGTTCCAAGCATGGAAGATATGATATCACTTCACTGTCGTTCCGATGATGTTCTGGCAAACGATCCCACAATAAGCCAACATATTTACCCCAATATTTTAAGAGCAAGACCTTTGGAACCTGTTCGAGCTCGTTTTTGGTCAAGTCCAGGGGGTTCTTGGCTGGCTGCACTGCGTACATACTCGCACATGCGAACGTCTTGACGTTATATTTTGGAATGGAGTGCGACTTTTCAAGAGTGCAACTGCGCTCAAGTGGTCTATCCGCAGTAACAGCCTATGATCTCTACAGATTATAGTTTTTTCCGAGGAACCTGTCAGGACCTGTTTCGAGTGTCGGTGAGCTTGGAGACGAGGCGGATGCCATAGACATTGTCTTTCGGAATGGAACCAGCTGCATGTCATAAATATTGGGCTTTGAAAGGTCGCCCTTCACACACACAACACTCATCGACGGCGGCTTCCCCCTCCCGCCAGTCGCTCCACGGACCACATGGCCCCCCAAAGAGGCCCCCTCTGTGACGTCACACGCACCCGGTGACCCCCCTCCGCCGTACCCCCGCACTTGGCTTTCCCGCGCTGGACCCCCCCCTGGACATCGCCCCCTGGACACCACCCCCTGGACACCCCCCCCTTGACATCGCCCTATGGACCCTCCCCCCTGGACACCACCCCCTGGACCCCCCCTTGACCCTCCCCCTCGACCTCCGCCCCCCCCCCTTGACCCACCCACCAAAAGTGGCTTAGAACCGCTACAGCTACTCTACTCTCACAGCTTTAGTGGCAATCGAAATCGAATTTAAGATTCGATCGTAGAAAGACTGAAATATGGGGCGCGGTAGGTCCATAAATGCACAAAACTTCATCAGGCCATTCAAACCGACGCCAAGAAGACGCATACTGAATACGATCCGACGATTTATTTCGTATGCATTGTCAATCATAGGACACGAATTGATTTGCACTTTTTTACAATGGCCGCAATCGACCTCGATTTTGAATCCGAGTCCACGCAAACTTTTTTCAGTAAATTTTATATCGCGATCACACACTTTGCACTTCACTAACGTCGATATAATGTTCAATGCATTGACGAGGTGTACTATACGATAACCGAAATCGTTAGTAACACCGACCTCTAAATCGTCCGACGATTTTTACTTTTTCGCCGACGTGCTCACATACTCTGCAGAACTATTTTCAGAGCTATAACGGTTCGGAGGTTTTCGATTCGAAATTTTCGTTCGACTCCTCGTCACATAGCTCCGTTTTGTTCCCTGTTTCCCCGCGTACACTTTCGGATTATCCATTTCGATGTGCAAAGAATAATTCTGAGCGTTCGATATTTATAAACGAAACGATTCGGAGCGTTTAGACACGAGTAGCGTCGCTTCTATTCGCAAACTGACGCTATGACGCTATCCCTATACCTGCCTTGAAAATGTTTCAATTATCGCTACCTATGGCTTTTTTCGAAACTATATTTATAACAATGGCCGGTTTTTGTGAAGGGAGACAAAAGAATATTTGGGAAAGACCCGCAGGACCTGGAAACGGCTCGGTATACCTGCCGACCCTGAGACGCGCAGCTGCGCGAGACCCCGAGCGTCACGGAGCGCTGGACCGCTCCACAAAATATTCAATATTTCCGAAAATAATAATTTTTTCGACCTGGGTCCAACGACATCTTAATCTTAAATGTATTTTAGATTTTTCTAGATGGTTTTCAAAAAATCGATTTTTTGAAGCTGTCACAGTGGTGTTGTCCCTTAAACAAATTTTCGTCATTCTCGTCGAACGTGAAAGATTTGTCTTTCCGGTTCTCTATGCGCTTCTGCCAAATAAGAGACAAAGTACATACTGTACTCTTTTTCGTTTGATTAAAATAGTTTGGCCAAAATTCGAGCCCGAGAGTGTTTCTTTGGATTACGAAATAGCCGTAATGAATGCCGTTACTGAACAATTTCCGACGGCAGAAATTCGAGGATGCCTATTTCATTTGACGCAAAATATTTAAAAAAAAGTTGGGCAGCGAGCATTTATTAGCGCAATACAATCGCGACGCTGATTTCGCGTTGAAAGCGCGTATGATTATGGCACTTGCTTTTGTCCCTTTGGATCATCTGGACGGAGTTGTTCAACGTCTATATAGCCGATTACCTGAAAGTCTGCAGGCTGTGTTGGAGTGGTTTGAGGTATACATATCATGTAACTAATAGAAAAAAAGTCGTGAGCATGTGTGTTCGTGTTTGCGTGCGGGTGTGCCTGTACTGTCACGCAAAGTACGCTTTTTCTATCGTATATTTTTGTACCGTGCATGCTTGTTTTCTTTTCACCGTGCTATCACACTTTTCGTCATTTACGACACTTTAAAAAAAAATTTATAGCATTATTTGTTACTCAATACACTCTTTAATGTAAGCTAATTACATTGAACGAATCAATGGAAACTCTATTCGTTCAAGTCCGCTTTTCTCACCGGAAGTATGGTCGGTTTATGAAAGAGTTTTGTCGGGTGAGAACCGTACCAACAATTACGCTGAAGCTGCTCATCGTGTACTCCAGTCCGAACTGGATGTCTGCCACCCGTCTATTTGGAAATTTATTGATGGGCTGAAAAACATCCAAAAAACCCGGGATGTGCAGTACTCTGCATTTTTAAATGGAGTACATCCACTTTATAAACGGAAAAAATATCAAGAAGCCGATGCAAGACTTTCCGAAATTGTTCGGAAATTTTCCAATAGGACGGTGATGGAGTATTTGACTGGCATAGCCAATAATTTTTTGCTTTATTAATAAATTGCTGCTCACTCGTTGCTACAATGACTATTCTTTTATATTTTCTACCATTCCATTTTATTTTTTGTATAACATTTCATGTTTTTTTTTATTTTAGCCTTTCCTATTTATAAATTTATGAGACGTTGCTTTGCTGCATCAGTATAAATCGTGTGTGTGTGTGTGTGTGTGTGTGTGTGTGTGTGTGTGTGTGTGTGTGTGTGTATTGTGTGTTCTTATGGATTATTTGACTTTATTTGAATTTACTTGTACGGTAGTACATTCCTGCAAAAGCGTCCCCACGCCAAAACGTCCTTGCGCCAGAACGGCAGCGCCAAAACGTCCTCGCACCAGAACGGCAGCGCCAAAACGGTCGCGCCAAAACGGCAGCGCCAAAACGTTACGTACCCTATATATATATATATATATATATATATATATATATATATATATATATATATTGCAAGCAGGGTGTAGTTCGAGTCGTGCCGTTCGAGAAAGCGGTGGTGTTGCTGTGCCTGTTGCGTTAGAGTGTTAATCAATTCACAAAACGGCGTATGTATTATGTTTACGACATGAGCTAACGACTTTATTTTATTCAATGAAAGACAATGGACGAGTGTGGAAGAATTTTTGGGGTAAAAAGTCATCCGAAAATTCGGCCGCAAATTATGAGATCCCAAGATTGAGTGGACAAATCGAAAAATAGCCCGAACAAAATCGATAAGAAAAAATCACATTACATTGGTAAACTCTCATTAGATTTTCGATTTGTTGCCGCGTTTTCGCGTAATATCGGAACAAAGTTAAAACGTCGTCTGCTAAAACCCATCTTACTGTATAAAGAGTCGCGGCGTGTTCGTCAGTTGGTCAGTGGCGTCGAGATCGGTGGCATCGATCAGTGGCGTCGAATTTTTTTTGTATTACTTGGCGTCAAGACGCTGCCGCATCTCTTGATAAAAGTATGGTTTGAAAAAATCACAAGCATTTCGAGGTTAATTAGAAATTTGTAGACAGTGAAACGACCGATAATTTTGTCGAGGGCATTTTTTACTTGGCGATTTTTTTTACTTGTTCAAGTTTTTTAAGATTTCATATTTTTTTGGAATAAATATATATATCCAGGGCTACTGGTTATTGGTCACGATTCCTTGAAAGGGTTATAGGATTTTTTCCGCTGACAAATAACCTAGCAATGTTTTATGCAAAAGTCAACCAATTTCGAGATATTATTTTTATGATTGAACTATAAACATGAATATAGTATAACTTGACTGTGTAAAATCCATCTATATAAACGAATATCGATGTGAATACTAGAGTATAGCATATGAAAAATACTACAAAAGTCGCAGTCTTGAAGCTCCCAGTCGATCTTAAGGTACTAGTACCTATTAGAAGGCCAAAAAAGCAAATATTCAAATAAGATTATTTCAGCTTCTTTATTAGCTATCACCATGTATTTTTTTAAAACACTAGGCATTTTATGGAGAATATAGAAAAACCGAAGTCCTTGACTGGTCATTTTGTCCGTGATTGGTAGAGGGCGCCAAAGTACGGTCCTCGAAAAAAAGTAGTCACATGGCGGACAGATAATCTCCGGATTGGGAGGTCTGAAAGAAAATCGGGAAAAAGCACGTTATAGAGAAAGGTTTTTTTACAAAGGAATCCACCACCGATATGCAAAAAATTTAAAAAAATTGCCTATGCTGTGTCATAGTGGCCTATGACAAAAAGTGCAAAAAAACCACCTTTTTTAAATCTTTTCTGTGTTGCCAAATTTTTTGTTGATAACTTTTTTGCAAAAAAAGGGTGGATTCCTGCGCAGAACAACTAAATAAACAAATGAAAAAAGCCCGGTGATGATCGGTCCAGTGAATCCGGAGATTAACTGTCCGCCATGCGAACAAAAAGTCGTTTTGAGAAAAACGCGTTTAAAGTTTTTTACGTATTCTTTTCTATATTTCTCGGATTACGTGAAGTTTTATTACCTTCAATTTATTAATTCGCAATCCCTGGACCGTATAAAAGTACGCCTGAGTCCTGTCCAGCTTGCTCCAACTCCTGTTGGGCATTTTTTCTTGCCAAACGCCCTTCCTTGGTTGCCGCCTTGCTAGATTTTTCAGCCATCGCAATCCTCTCTTCGTCCTTCTTCCGAACATAGTTGTAGGCACTAATTCCTGTAGTGCAGCCCATTATTTCCAACATTTTTAAGAGAGTCATACGTCCCTTATTAAAAATAGACAGGGAAATGTGAACAGCCAGTTCCACGACTTTCTTGCCTACAAACGTATGTTTGGGAACGATCGCCCAAAGCGTCTTGTTGTAGCACTCGTTGTTTTTGTCGTATTCTTTCCTAAGCACCTTAAAATCAATTCGTCGTCGCATAGTTTTTCATAAACTGGTTTTACCATCTCCTGGACCTCCTTACTTACAGAGCGCTGTTTGAATTTGAAAATTCTTTGCATTTTTGTGATGCGCAGTCCCAAATTCAAGCATTGTTTAACATATCGATAATGAATTCAAAAGCTACGAAAATTCCTCATTGTCGTGGAGTTCACGTGAGAAATGAATTCCCAAGAGTGGGCGCCGAAATTACGAATTTATTAATGTGAATCTCGATGACAAATATGGGCCTGGCACACATTGGGTTGCATACAGAAAAACCAACGATGAACTCATGTAATTTGACAATTTTGACAATGTTTAGCTACCTCAAGATCTGGAGAGATATTTGGGTGCTGGTAGCACTATCAGATACAATCATGAACGATATCGGGACTGTGATACTGTTGTATGTAATGACTTATGTATGAAATTTTGAAGTGTATAATAAGGATTCTATCCGGATTCGAATCAGTTGAACGACACCCGTGGAAAACGACGTAACCGACCCAACCTCGAGCCAGCGTCACGCCAATCACATTCTACCATTGGCCGATGAACGGCAGCACTACCGGCTTAGTGTTGCGCCACGGTAGGAGTGATCTCTTCGGCCCAACGCTGGCATGTACGGTTGGCCAATAGTAGGCTTACCGGAAATCCTAACAGTTGGCCGGGTATTGGCCCAATATTGGGCTAAAGAGATCACGATCATTAGTTGACGGTTGGCGTGATCACCGGCCCATAGGAGGGCTAAGGTCGGCTTCGTATTGTTCGCGCAATATTCGGGCTAGTGTTGCCCCAGTGTAGGGCTGTCAAAACATCCCAATGCTTAGCCAACAATCGATCAGATTCACAAGTTTCTGTGCTCGATGATTGCTCATCGAAAGAATTATTAGATTCACTAACATCGTTATGCACAATCACTTTTTCGTGGCATGTTTCCAAATTTGTTTCACTATCTACTTGTCTTTTTGTTTCGTTGCCTCTGATCCTAACCTGCTGCAAAGAGTCTTCTCATTTTAGTCGTCGTTTTAACACTCGACGTTTCTTAATACTATCATAATAACTCGGCGTTTTTTTAATACACCACAAAACTTTAGTATAAATCAATTTTATTTTTAATAAAGTGAATTTCAGATAACAGTAATTGTGTGTTTTTATTATCACAGGACGTAGAAAATTGCATGCAGCGATAATAAAAAAATATATAATAATAATATACGTAAAAAAGCATTCTTGTATATATGTATGGACTATACCGTTCAAAGCCAGTGTTGGGCCAAGATTGGCAATTCGTCAGTTTGCCATGCTAAAAATAAGCATTGGCAAAACCACGATCAAACGATTGGCTCAGACTCAGGGCCTGCGCTCGCCCCGACAAATGGCCGACGGTCATTAATTAGTACTGGCCCAGCGTTGGCTCTTCGATGGTGTGCCGAGCTTCAATTCGAGACTGGCAAACCTATGATCAATCGATTGGCCCATGTTCGGGGCCAACACTGGGGCCCCATAGTTGGCTGACAGCTGGTAATCGATATTGGGCCCAAGGTTGGGTGTTCGTTGGTTTGCCATGCTTCAAATGAGCACTGGCAGAATCATGGCCAAATCATTGGCCCGTATAAAGGACCAACACTGGGTATTAGTGGTTGGTGCTGAATATCGTACCAAGCGTCGGCCGCATCTTAAGCGCCGGCAAATTTTTCACGGGTATATCTACCCATAAATAATTCTTTCATGCTGACGCTTTCGGGAACGAGCTCCATCACACGTATCGAACTGTAGCCGTTTGAAAATCATGCTCTCGGACTAATCGAATTGCTCACGTTCCACTCGATACCATAACGAGTAAACAGAATGGCCCGTGAAGACGTCTACACAATTGAAAAAGCCACGATATGTCATTCTGGCTTTCCAGATGAATCGTAAAAATTATAAACGCAAGAATGCAAGTCAGTTTGATCATTGCGATATTTTAGCCAAGCTTAAAGTCGAGGACTCCATGAATTTCCATGATGCATAATCCCAATTTTACCGGTTGTTTCAAATTTCTTTAGTGAATTGCGTATTTTTCTTTTTCACGGCAGCGTTAATTTTCATTCAGTGTTGTGGGTACAAGGATAAATCTTTGTGTGTATCGTGTAACTCTCGAGAATACTCCAAATCAATCTTCAATGTGTATACCGATTCAGCGTCATCTGGAATATCCCCGATACAGTGCTCGAAATTTTCTACCCAAGGAAACGAGACGAAAGGCAATAACTCACACATAGCTACACCATACAGATGGTTAGTATTGTAATACATCAAGTATAGTCCAGTCGAAATAGGATTTCACCTAAAATTAATTCCGGACTTCTATTTTCTTTTTTTATACTTGGGGGGGGGGGGGGGGGTGGTTGGTAGTGTAAATCTCGATTTTCGGGAAAATCCCCCCGGTGCGTTTGACGCCATCTTGATTTAAAGAGGGATTTGTTTTGTTTTTCGAATAACTCGCTCAACCTTCGAGTGAAAATGATCGCATTCAAAGTTGTGGGAAATGTAATTCCCCACAAGTTTGGTGATCATAATATTTACCCTAGGATCGATATTTATAGAGTTAGACTGCTAAAAGGGGTAAAAAACGTTTTTTTAAACTTATCTCGTTTATTATCAAGTTTATTGTAAAAATGGTAATACATAATCACATAGGAAATTTTATTTCCTTCAACTTTGGTCATTGGCATTTTTATCCTCGGATCAATATTTTCGGACTTATACTTAATTTAGGGGTGACCTTTTTTTATGTTCAGTTATTTCGTTTATTATCAAGTTTATCGTAAAAATGGTACGAAGTAATCGGGTAGAAAATTTTATTTTCTTCAACTTTGGTTAGTACCATTTTTACTCTAGGATCAATATTTTCGGACTTATACTTAACTTGGCGGTGAACTTTTTATTTATGTTCAGTTTTTCGTTTATTATCAAGTTTATCGTAAAAATGGTCATAAATAGTCAGGTAGGGAATTTTATTTCCTTCAATTTTGGTTATTAGCATTTTTACCCTAGGATCAATATTTTCGGACTTATACTTAATTTAGGGGTGACCTTTTTTATGTTCAGTTATTTCGTTTATTATCAAGTTTATCGTAAAAATGGTAAAAAATAATCACATAGGAAATTTTATTTCCTTCAACTTTGGTTATTAGTATTTTTACCCTCGGATCAATATTTTCGGACTTATACTTAATTTAGGGGTGAACTTTTTATTTATGTTCAGTTATTTCGTTTATAATCAAGTTTATCGTAAAAATGGTCATGAATAGTCACGTAGGGAAGTTTATTTCCTTCAATCAAGGCCCTCGGTAAAACGAGCAAAATTGGCATAGGACAACCTACGTGGGGGCCTGCATGGGATTAAAATTGGAGGTACGTATCTTATGGAAGGAAACAACATTAGTATGAATTTGACGTAACTTTCAAGTTAAAAGAACTAATCAGGTGTTAAAATCCACAGGTTTCTACTTGCTGGAATGGTTCTTTGCGACGAGAGAACACAGCCAAAGTCGAAGAAATTGGAATTACGTACGGTTGTCCATCACTATTTTTATAAAAAATTCAATAATAAATTGAAGAAAAAAAGTGAAAAAAATTACACCCCTAGTTTAATTATAATCCCTAAAATATTGATCCTAGGGTAAAAATGGTGCCAACGAAAGTTGAAGAAAATAAAATTTCCTACCCGATTATTTATTACCACTTTTACGATAAACTTCATAATAAACGAAATAACTAAACATAAAAAAAAAGTTCATCCCTAAATTAAGTATAAGTCTGAAAATATTGATCCGAGAGTAAAAATGCTAATAACCAAAGTTGAAGAAAATAAAATTGCCTACGTGATTATGTTTTACCATTTTTACAATAAACTTGATAGAAAACGAGATAATTAACAAAAAATCGTTTTTCACCCCTATTTGCAGTGTAACTATAAATATCGATCCTAGGGTAAAAACTATAATCACCAAACTTCTGGGGAATTGTATTTCCCACAACTTTTGGTATGATCATTTTCATTCTAAGGTTCAAAATAAGCGAGTTATTCGAAAAACAAAAAATCCCTCTTTAAATCGAGATGGCGGCAAACGCACCGAGGGGATTTTTCCGAAAATCGAGATTTACACTACCAACCACCCCCTAAGTATAAAAAAACAAAAATCGAAGCCCGGAATTAATTGCAGGTTAACCGAATTTTAGACCTATCTCGACTGGACTAGTATGACTCGGTCGACATGCTACGGTTAATTCGAAATAAATTTTATACAATTTTTTATAATTGTTGATTCAATCTCAATTGTATTGTAGTGTACACATGACTTCTTATGTTTAATCATAATCATCTACGCATTATTCGCGCAATCCTCTTTGTGCCATTGCAATTTTTCTTCCGCAGTAAAATGACGCAAGCATCAGCCGCAAATCCGCGTGCAACGTTTACCCTTCGACATGAAATTATGATACACCTTAGGAACGGCTGCCTCTTCGTCTTCGTCCTCCGTCCTCCTCATCGATTTCGGCTTCGATCATGAGTAGGTGTATGGTTGGTTTATCCGACATTTGTTCACCCAGATATATCGCTACAATTTTAATAATACCGTCTTTCGTGATGCCATCGATCCCATACACATAGATCGTCAAACCATTCAATTCCTCAAATGTCGCAATCATTTATAAGCTCAGCGGAAAATCCAAGCCTTCGTGTTTGAGCACTTGACCATAATCAGGATACGAACTCGTCCGATCGTACAAAGAATTACGCCTTGGTAGTGGTGAGAGAGCTGTGGTGACGGACCAGAGAAAACAATAGGGGTCATTGTTGTCAATATTGATGACGACTCGTTTAATCTATTTATCGCTCGGGAAACGCGTGTATGTGGGTAAGCTTCCTCGCAGTTGTTCGGACTTGTTAATGTTCACAAGTAGATGTGAGATTTTGTGTCACGTCCAACCCGACTCATTTTCCTGAAAGTCCTCGATTTTGGTGGAGAGTTTGCTTCGACGCACTCGATGAACCATTCGGCAATATCGCTTGGTGGTAGAATGACAGCGTTTTTCGTTTGAAATGTCTTTTCTTCCTCAATGATTTCATCCACCTTCATGAAGCGAAATGTGCACGCTAAGGTCACATTCACCTTCACGTTACCCTCCTCGCGCACAATTTGTCCCGTTTTGATACCACCACGCGCATCGCATTTCCGAAGAAACATTGCACATCTTTGTGCTCGAAATTCACAATCGAGAACGGCTTTATCCGATTTTTAAATGCCGACTCGAGATCGAACACTTCACTTAATCACGAGCATCGTTCACACCAGCACCGCTTCCCATGTAGAGGTTGCCATGAGTTGCCCAATGTTACGATCAGACCAATATTGGGACCATCGTATAAGCCAACAAAAGAGAAATAATATTGGCCTATTACTCTTCCGCTCTAAACTGAAAATTGGCACAATATCGGCCGATCCCTAAAGCCTGTCCTGGCCCATCTTTAAAAACTAATAAACAGCCGTGATAGTTAAACTAAATTTGCCAATTTAAAAACTGGGGATACTAAAATACTGACAATTCCATTGGCCCAATATTGTTGCGTTATAAATTGAAAACCGGCACAATATCGGCCCATCGTTTAAAACCAATAAATAGCCGTGATGGTTGAACTATATTTGCCAATTTAAAAACTGGTAATGCTAAAATACAAGCAATTACATTGGCCCATTATTGTCCCGTTATAAATTGAGAACCGGCACAATATCGGCCCATTACTAAAGATAATCCTGGCCCATCTTTCAAAACCAATAAACAGCAGTGATAGTTAAACTAAATGTGCCAATCCTAAAGCTGGCAATCCTAAAATACTGGCTATTACATTGGCTCATTATTGTCTCGTTCTAAATTGAAAACTGACACAATATCGGCCCATAGTTAAAACTTATCATGGCCCATCTTTTAAAATCATTAAACAGTCATGAAGGATAAACAATATTAGCCAATTTTTAAACTGGTGATGCTGAGGTATTGCCAATTACATTGGCCCATTATTGTTCCGTTATAAATTGAGAACTGGCACAATATCAGCCCATTACTAAAACCTATCCGGGCCTATCTGTTAAAACCAATAAACAGCCGTAATAATTCATCGAAATTTGCCAATTTTAAATCTGGCAATGCTAAAATACTGGAAATTACATTTAATTAATCTAAGCCCTTTATTGACTAAGTGGGTCAGACCATACCTGCTTTTATTTTATTTAAGCCTTGGGTTATTCGTTATCTGCATATTGTGCCAGAATAGGCAAATAACTGGCACGTCATATATTAATCGTCTATATTTTGTAGTTCAGTTTTTGTAATCAAGTCTTGGTCTATTATTGGCATTTGTAAATAACCAACATAAGTAAGTAAAATATGCCAATTTTGAAACCTGTCATGTACGTAAATCACAATTTATCTCAAGGTTATTCCATGAAATATGTATCCATAAGTACCAATCTCGGGCTAATCTTGGCCCGATATAGGTTGAATATTTATCACGCACCCAAACAAACCCAAACAAACTCACGGCCCAATATTCTAGATAGACTGACTTCAAGATAGACCAACTGTGAAGGCCCATCATAGAGCCAGTGGTCAATTTATACATAGGCCCTTACAGAGGGCCCACATAGGGCCAAGTGCAATCACCAACATTGGCGCTTCAATGAATCAAATCATTGACCCAAAAATTGTTGGCTCTGTTGGCCGATATCGGGCCGTTCGTATCATTTCTACAAAGGCACCTCATTGGTAAATACTCACTGCCCAATAATCTAGAAAGGCTAACTGTGAAGGCCAGTCCCAGGCCCAACGGTCAATCTCTACATGGGTTACACCAGCGCTGCTTACACATGATCCACGCACGATTTTTTCTCTTGACGACAACAATTTCGCTATTATCTATTGAATTTTCAGTTTTTGACCGAAGCTGAGCCCTGGTTTCATGAATGTTTGCCCCACAAGTTTGACATGTATGTTGCAGAACTTTTGCCACTTTTCCACGTGAGAAAAAATATTCCGGCTACCGCTCAACTTATCGATAATTTTATCGCAATCGTCCATGGCCCAGACTGCTCGATGAATCGAAATCAAATACCGATGGAGAACGGATCATGAATATATATTTAAGAAAAAAATCTCTTTACAACCTCGCACGCGCGTCTGTGCGCGCGTGCATGCGGGTGCGCGCGCTCTCGCGTTTGTGTGTGTGTATGCGCGGGCGCACGCGCTCGAACGTCGAGTTTGTATACACACGATCGAGTACCCATGTAGAGATTGACCGTTGGGCCAGGGACGGGCCTTCACAGTTAGCCTTTCTAGAATATTGGGCCGTGAGTATTTACCAATGAGGTGCCTTTGTAGAAATGATAAGAACGGCCCGATATCGGCCGACAGAGCCAACAATTATTGGGTCATGATTTGATTCATTGTAGCGCCAATGTTGGTGATTGCACTTGGCCCTATCTGGACCCTCTTAAAGGGCCTATGTAGAAATTGACCACTGGCTCTATGATGGGCCTTCACAGTTGGTCTATCTAGAAGTTAGTCTATCTAGAATATTGGGCCGTGAGTTTGTTTGGGTTTGTTTGGGTGCGTGATAAATATTCAACCTATATCGGGCCAAGATTGGCCCGAGATTGGTCCTTATGGATACATATTTCATGGAATAACCTTAAGATAAATTGTGATTTGCGTATATGACAGATTTCAAAATTGGCATATTTTACTTATGTTGGTTATTTACAAATGCCAATAGTAGGCCAAGACTTGATTACAAAAACTGAACTACAAAATATAGACAATTAATATATGACGTGCCAGTTATTTGCCTATTCTGGCACAATATACAGATAATGAATAACCCAAGGCTTAAATGAAATAAAAGCAGGTATGGTCTGACCCACTTAGCCAATAAAGGGCTTAGATTAATTAAATGTAATTTCCAGTATTTTAGCATTGCCAAATTTAAAATTGGCAAATTTCGATGAACTATCACGGCTGTTTATTGGTTTTAACAGATAGGCCCGGATAGGTTTTAGTAATGGGCTGATATTGTGCCAATTTTCAATTTACAACGGAATAATAATGGGCCAATGTAATTCGCAATACCTCAGCATCACCAGTTTAAAAATTGGCAAATATTGTTTATCTTTCATGACTGTTCAATGATTTTAAAAGATGGGCCATGATAGGTTTTAACTATGGGCCGATATTGTGTCGGTTTTCAATTTAGAACGAGACAATAATGAGCCAATGTAATAGCCAGTATTTTAGGATTGCCAGCTTTAGGATTGGCAAATTTAGTTTAACTATCACTGCTGTTTATTGGTTTTGAAAGATGGGCCAGCATAATCTTTAGTAATGGGCCGATATTGTGCCGGTTCTCAATTTATAACAGGACAATAATGGGCCAATGTAATTGCTTGTATTTTAGCATTACCAGTTTTTAAATTGGCAAATATAGTTCAACCATCACGGCTATTTATTGGTTTTCAACGATGGTCCGATATTGTGCCGGTTTTCAATTCATAACGGAACAATATTGGGCCAATGGAATTGTCAGTATTTTAGTATCTCCAGTTTTTAAATTGGCAAATTTAGTTTAACTATCACGGCTGTTTATTAGTTTTTAAAGATGGGCTAGGACAGGCTTTAAGGATGGGCCGATATTGTGCCAGTTTTCAGTTTAGAGCGGAAGAGTAATAGGCCAATATTATTCCTCTTTTGTTGGCTTATACGATGGTCCCAATATTGGCCTGATCGTAACATTGGGCAACTCGTGGCAACCTCTACATGGGTACCAACACCGAGACGATTGGTGCTCTTTTTCATGCTTTTCTGTTATGAACTCAAAATTATTTTTTCTTGAAATGCTTCATTATCCATTATGCATCCACATGTTCAGAGTCCGCGTCCAACGGTTCAATAACTAGATAATGTTTAATATTCACTGTATGAGCCAGCTGTTCTCGATTTTCATGACCCTTAACGTATGCGATAAACTTTCCACCGATGTAGGCCACGCAGACATTTCCTTTGTATGCTGCTGACAACATCAGCTGGAATGTTGCTGAATTCGCGAATTTCAGGCTGTGGCATTTTCCCCTGAGACAGACCATGCATAGATCTCCTCTATGCGCTGCTGCCAACGTGGTTTCGAATGTTGTCGAATCAGCCTCGAGCGTCCTGGCGATCGTTCCGGGTAGAAACACGCTAAATCCGTTGCGAATGTCGACGACGTACTTTTTGCCAAATTTGGTGTTGACCGCCCGTATTTTGGTAATGACATAGTCCGACCCAGGTGACATCTCGCTGAGCTTCTTCGTAGGCAGAAAATCGGTAATTTTACCAATCTTATTGATGAACTTCATTTTTGTTTCACTCCTGTGCACGTGGTTCTTTCTCATGTGAAGGCCCGATCTTGAGTCGCAAGATTATGCACTCCTTTCCACCAGCTCCCCTTCCCCGCCCCTTTATTCCATTTCCTCGTCAGATATCTCTTTCGCTGGCGAATAATTGGGGAGTGGGGGGGGGGTGCTTTTTTAAGCAACGGCAAGCGCCCGATGAGTCACAACCAACAAATGTTTGAAACAATTTTTCAGAGAAATCCCCCCCCCCACTCTCTTTCCCACCGACTCTTGAGGGGGGCGGGGGCGGGGGTCTCTTTCAAGCCACAACAAGCACCCGATGACTCATCACCGACAAATGCTTAAAACAATTTCTGAGAATAAGCCTCCGCCTTTCTTCCTCCCACCGCCCCTTCCTTTTGGCGGGACGAAAGGGGAACTCCTTTTTACTACAAAGCATTTCCACTCTTTGTGAGTCGTTGCGCGGCCTCGCTAGGAGTCGGTCGTAGGTCCCCGTGGTTACCCAACAACCCCCTCAACGGTTTGCCAATTCGCGTGGGCCTAGGGAGACTACCATCCGCCGGTAAGCTGGGAGAGCCCTATCATCGGTTGGTAAGCAGGAGAGCCCTACCATCGGTCGGTAAGTAGAGACATCGACAGACAATCATGAGGCCGATCCTAACCATGTCCCTACTCGATGATCCACTGATAGCTTTGAAATTAACCTTTTTTTTTGGTTCGTCTTTGAACGACTCAGTCGGTAAATGTCAGTAAGGGAATCTTGGTTCCGTTTCGGCCTCTCACATCTACTGGCCTTGGCTTTAGAAATTTGTTTTTTTTTTTACTTTTTTTAAATGTCGTAGTCTTATGCATTTGAAATGGTTTCGTTCGCAAAGCTCATCGATATTGTGGAAACATCTATCCACCATTCTACCATCGGCAGGTTCCAGTAAACTCAAAATACTGCTTTGTTCAAATATGTTATCGTACGCTCAGAGATTAGTAGGGAGATATACAACGCTCCCGTTTTCGGCGTGCCTCGGCAATGGCGCTAAAACGCGATGGCGAGTTCGAGAATATAATTTTGTGATCATCGCCTCTGTCGATGTTGCAGATTCCCTTGTAGCCGCGCGAGTAGTGATCTCCGCTCAAGTCGGTATCATTGGGAGCGGTACTTTGGGAGTGGGGACCTGGGGCTACCCCTTACTCATAAGACAATATACGAAGTGACCCTTATAACTTATTCTGGAAATTATTATAATTAATGATATAGTAGACGTGTATGTTTATTCCTATGGAGATGCTTAATGGACGTGCATATAAAAATCGGAAGCGTTTCGACACGAAAATATGAGTCTTATGAGTAAGCGGTAGCCCCAGGTCCCCACTCCCAAAGTACCGCTGCTAAAACTCAAAACGAATATGCCTGCACACACAAGCATAAAATTGATATTACCGATGAAATGAAAACAGTTTTAACGAAATTCGTGAAACCTTTTGCGAAACTTCAAACGAAAAGCAATTAGAGGGGGTAGTTTACCCTTAAAATGTAAAAATTTAAAAACGTAATAATTTAAAAACGTGGGAGAATATTTTGAATCTGTGGATACATGTTAAACACAGAAAACACGACGGTGATAAACAATTTTATGTTAGGGGTGATTTCCCCCTTAAATTTGCTGTCCCGCTGAAACGTAAAAACGCGTCAACTTGAATTTTGATTCCCCTTCAAAATGATACCTATTTTATTCATTTTCATACAACCCTCTTAAGTGTAGGGTGAAAAACGGCAAATGGAGGGGTAGTTTACCCCTTAATTATATTTCTAATCAACACTCTTGTAGTGGATTTTTCATCGTTTAATATTAGAGGAATTTTCGATTTTGTTTCGTTCAGATCGATGAACTGCTTGTGGGAGAAACTTTGAAGGGTGGTTTCATCCCTTAACACCGTTTTTCTGCCGATACAAAAAAAACATGTTTAATAGTTTGCAATGCTTTACCACATATATGAGTTTCAACGAAATCGAAAGCGGATACTTCAATGATGTTTCTCGTCAGAGGGGTAGTTACCCCTTAAGAGGAATGTAATAATTTTGAAATACGATAAAACATTAAATTGTAGCTTATAGAAATATTTAAAATCAACGGATATACTTTAAACACAGAAAAAACGACCATGATAAATAAATTTATGTTAGGGGTGGTTTACCCCGTTAAATTTGCTATGCCGCCAAAACGCAAAAACCCGTCAACTTTAATTTTAATTGCCCTTCAAAATGATACCTGTTTTATTAATTTGCATACAACCCTCTTAAGTGTGGGGTGAAAAAAGGCAAATTGAGGGGTGGTTTACCCCCTAATTTAATTTTTTCCTAACATTTTCATAGTGGATTTTTCGTCGCTTTTCATTAGAAGAATTTTCGTTTTTGTTTCATTCAGATCGGTGGATTGCTTCTGGGTAAAACTGCAAAATCACCCCTCGACACGCCTGTCTTTGAGGGGCGGTTTCCCCCCTTAAATCCGCTTTTCCGCCGATAAAAAAAAATACGTGTCTCAAAGTTTTCGATGCTCTATCACATATATGAGTTTCAACAAAATCGGAGGCGGACAGCTGAGGGATGTTCCTTGTGAGAGACAAATGGAAAATCGAAGAGCCACTTCCGAAATTTTGCTTTTGCGGCAGAACAGAAAGAGTTTCTTGCATCGATCTGTTACTGGCGATGAAAAATGGATATATTTCGAGAATCCTAAACGCAGAAAATCGTGGCTTTCATTTGACGAAGTGTCAACATCGACCGCACGGCTAAATCGCTTGGGAAAATAGACACTACTCTGCGTTTGGTGGGACCAGAAAGGTATCGTATACTATGAGCTGCTGAAACCGGACAAAACTGTCGATGGGCATCGCTACCGACAACAACTAATCAATTTGAACCACGCATTGCTCGAAAAACGGCCAGAATGGGACCCGAGACACGAACGTGTGATATTGCAGCAGAGCAACGCTCCGTGCCATCGCAGTTCCATTGTACAGAACACCATAAAAACACTGAAATGCCAGGCCTGGCCCCTTCAGACTATCACTTGTTCCGGTCGATGGCGCATGGCTTGGGTGGGCTACACTTGGCCAATTACAATGCAGTACAAAGTTGGTTGGACGAATGGTTTCAGTCCAAAGAAGCGTCTTTTTATCGTCGCGGTATTTATGTATTGCCAGAGATGGCAAACATTTATAAATTGCGAGGGACAATACTTCGAATGAACCATTTTTTGTATTTGTCTTTAAACTTTCGATTTTTTATTGGTGAAAAAACCGGAAACTTAGTTGCGCACCTAGTATGTCAAGCTCGATCGGACGGAAAACCTCGCTACGTTCGCCTGTCGAGTAAGCACGATTTGCGAGGGGTGGAGACTTTTCCCCCATCGAGCTACTCATTCGTGTTTACGCTGACTGCGATACCGACTTGAGCGGTGATCACGACTCGCGCGACTGCAAGGGAATCTGCAACCGCGGCAGAGGCGATGATCACAAAATTATATTCCCGAACTCGCCACCACGATTTAGCGCCATTCCCGAGACACGCCGAAAATGGGAGCGTTGCACATCTCCCTACTAATCGCTGGTACGTTGCTCGGCCACCATACGGCTTATTGATAAAATAAATATTTCCAGTTGGTGTCACACCAGTCATAATTTTACACGTATTATAACTTTTTGCGAGAATTCGTAGATATTTGACAACTAAGCTTTTTCGGGCGTTGTATAATAATTTTAGTGCAATCAAGGACCACCCGAACATTATCGAAACCTTCAAAGCATTTTGGTAGATAAACAAAAACTTTTGCTTTTGTCGGCAAAGTGACAACAAATTTCAAACACTGGCTCAAAAACAATAGCGTGTCATGAAATGTATTCGCTGGCAGTGCTTAGCGCTATAGCAATTGAATATTAACGCCAAAAAAGAATATGAAAAAATTTATTTCAATTTGACGTATATCATAATTCTCTCGCGTAAACTCATTCTCGCACTCGAATGTTTGAAATTATTTTTAGAAACTACGAAATTAGGTTACAAGTAGTCACTTTGCACTTATTCCAATACCTGTAAATGACTCTGTCTCCGCTTCTTCAATATTAGTCATTCGCTATCATTTCTTTTTCAACGCAGAAATAAGTCTCTTTGTCGCGGTACATATTTTCGAAGACTGTTTCGATCTTCGAACGCTGTTACTCTAATTATTCTGAACTTTTTTTTCGACAATGCGTGTTTTTAATCTTCTTTTTCTTTCGCTCTCTCCTGTTTGATTTTCTCTTGGGTCCAATGAACTATGAGGCGGGTTGCACGATGGGATTGCAGTACTCTTCAAACGTTTTTTGTTTGATGGAATGCGTGTAAAAAATACATTCCTTATAAAACGATCAAAATAAGATCATTTTCCCATGAATTCTGTCCCATACTTTTCTCAATTTATCATTCATATCTTGTAATATGCTGCTTGACACATACTAAACGTCTGAACAAGAATTTTACTCACTCGTTATAAGTAAAATATGTAGGCTTTCTTCTGAAAATGCAACGAACATACGTTAATGTTCGAATTTATTTCTCCCACAATGCCTAAAGTTTTTTTCCAAACTTTTGGTTGATCCAGTTTTTTGATTACACCGAAATATTCTATATATACGTAGCGTTCATTTTCTTTAGGACAACAATAAACATCAAATCAACGTTTTTTTTAAACTGCCACCTGCAACTGCAAGGAACATGAAAGTCTTCTGTTAGATTTTTTGCGAGAACCAAACACACCTGCTCCTGTCATATTTTTTTTTTCTTTTATTAAAAACACATATGTTACTTATTACGTCAAAATGACAGATGCATCTTTTCCGAAGTTTTAAATTTTAGCGCTACATGTTATATCGAATTTTGCTAAATCCCAATACATATATTGGGTGGACGAGTATAACCTTACGGATTTTCAATAGACGATGTATCTCGTACTGGTGGCGTCATTTTGAGGTTGTTAGTACTTATATTCGTAAGCTCTGTACGCAGCTGGCAAACGTACTTGATGCTATTTACTGAAGTGTAAACAGTTAATACATTTATTGTATTGGAAATGGTAACTTTTGTACCGAATAAACGTCAATTGCTCGAACTGCTACTGCATCATTACGTTTTAAAGGAAAGTGCAGCTGAAAGCTATCGCTTGCTTGTTGATGCCTATAAAAAACATGCTCCGTCGGTAAGCATGTCCGGAAAGACATTTTAACGATTTGAAAAGCAAGGTTTTGATTTGGATAATAAGTCTCTCGAGATGATAACAAATGTCAGCAGTAGGTACGTCAAGTGGTACGACTAGACACCGATGCCTAACCTCCAACGGACTTGCATTACTGAAAAGTATTTTCGTTTGCAATTTCTACAAATGATATGAATCGACAATAAATAAGCAACTTTTTGAAGTAATTGACACGATATGTCTAGTACATTTTTTTACACTGCAGGCTATAAAGTCAGATGTTCGTTGTCGCTTATTGAGTCCTGGAGGGAGACGTTACCGATGCCGGCTAATAATTCTATGAGCTGATATCCGCACGCGGGTATCGGAGGGGTGGTGCCAGATCTCGTCCGACCTCAAATGCCATACGAGTCCAAGGCACGATTGCCGAAGGCCAAAATTCGGCATCGTCGCAATAAGAGACGGCAAATTCCACGAATTCCATTACAAAAGATAGAGGGATAACGCTATTGTCGCGCTAGAGCTAGCATTGTTCAGGCGGAGCGAAGGGGTGGGGAGTTCCGAGCTTCAAGATGTGTGGTGAAGAATCGGTAGTCGGGAATTTAGCAAACTCGCGTCAAGTCGAGTTTTTGAAGTAGTAAGTCCTAGAGTCAATGCGTGCCGGCTGGAACATCGTAGCGGTGAGCCCGATTCTCCATCCTCTATCTCCGGGTGAGCCTGGCTATTCGCTCCCGAGTTGCGGTTGCGAGTTTTGGGAAACAGTCGCCGTCATAATTTATGACGCTCAAGATGGCAGACAGACCTAGCAGACGCGCACCGCCCGAACCCAGGACATTTTTATCGTGACGTACGCGCTCGGGTCGTAGCGTAGCGAGGAAGCATAGGGCCTACCCCCACCACTGACCCGCTCGTGAATGAGCCGAATATATCTGACTGGCGGAAATAATGTTTTTTTGTTGCTTAACAACAACCGTCACCGGGATGAATGATGAGTCGATCGTTTCGTCTATTCATATAGAGTAAGCCTGTGAATCGTCAAATTGCAATTGTCATGCGTGTTGACGGCAGACGACTTTAAACAAAAATTTTGTTCGAGTACAGAGACCCGAAAGGCGGATAACTTTTTTTGTTCTTACTTAACAAAAGCCGTCACCGGGATGAAACATAGGGGGATCGATTCGGCCAAGTATATAGAATAAGCACGTAAATAGAAAAAGTCGCTATTGTCATGCGTGTTAGCAGCAGACGACCCCCGTGAAAAACGACGCAACCGACCCAACCTGGAGCCAGCGTCACGCCAATCACATTCTACCATTGGCCGATGAACGGCAGCACTACCGGTTCAGTGTTGCGCCACGGTAGGAGTGATCTCTTCGGCCCAACGCTGGCATGTACGGTTGGCCAATAGTAGGCTTACCGGAAATCCTAACAGTTGGCCGGGTATTGGCCCAACATTGGGCCCGTGAAAAACGACGCAACCGACCCAACCTCGAGCCAGCGTCACGCCAATCACATTCTACCATTGGCCGATGAACGGCAGCACTACCGGTTCAGTGTTGCGCCACGGTAGGAGTGATCTCTTCGGCCCAACGCTGGGATGTACGGTTGGCCAATAGTAGGCTTACCAGAAATCCTAACAGTTGGCCGGGTATTGGCCCAACATTGAGCTAAAGAGATCACGGTCATTGGCTGACGGTTGGCGTGATCACCGGCCCATAGTAGGGCTAAGGTCGGCTTGATATTGGTGGCGCAATATTCGGGCTAGTGTTGGCTCAATGTAGGGCTGTCAAAACAACCCAATGCTTAGCCAACAATCGATCAGATTCACAAGTTTCTGTGCTCGGTGATTGCTCATCGAAAGAATTATTAGATTCACTAACATCGTTATGCACAATCACTTGTTCGTGGAATGTTTCCAAATTTGTTTCACTATCTACTTGTCTTTTTGTTTCGTTGCCTCTGATCCTAACCTGCTGTAAAGAGTCTTCTAATTTTTGTCGTCGTTTTAACACTCGACGTTTCTTAGTACTATCATAATAACTCAGCATTTTTTTAATACACCACAAAACTTTAGTATAAATCAATTTTATTTTTAATAAAAGGAATTTCAGATAACAGTCATCATGGGCCATGCTAAAAAAGCCATGCTAAAAATAAGCACTGGCAAAACCACCGTCAAACGATTGCCTCAGACTCAGGGCCTGCGCTCGCCCCGACAATTGGCCGACGGTCATTAATTAGTACTGGCCCAGCGTTGGCTTTTCGATGGTATGCCGAGCTTCAAATCGAGACTGGCAAACCCATGATCAACCGATTGGCCCATTTTCGGGGCCAACACTGGGACCCGATAGTTGGCTGACAGTTGGTAATCGATATTTGGGCCAAGGTGTTCGTTGGTTTGCCATGCTTCAAATGAGCACTGGCAGAATCATGGCCAAATCATTGGCCCGTATAAAGGACCAACACTGGTTATTAGTGGTTGGTGCTGAATATCGTACCAAGCGTCGGCCGCATCTTAAGCGCCGGCAAATTTTTCACGGGCCTTTTTGAGATGTTTTGTGCGAGTAAGGAGGCGCGATTCGCGAATAACAATTTTTTAATTAACTTAACAAAGTCGTCACCGGGCTAAATCATAGGTCAATCGGTTCGTCTTATTATGAACAATAAGCAGCTGAATTGAAAAAGTAGCTGCTGTCATGCAGGTTGGCAGTAGACGACCTTTTGTGAATTTAGTCGCGCGGCCAGCACGACCCTTTTCGCGGAGAACTATTTATTTTTGTTAATCAACAAATGCCGTCACCGGGATGAACTATAGGGAAATCGATTCGGCCAAGTATATAGAATAAGCACGTAAATATAAAAAGTCACTACTGTCATGCGTGTTGGCAGCAGACGACCTTTTATGAGATTTCTCATGCGAATAGGGAGGCTTCCTTTGCGATTAACAATTTGTTAATTAATGAAGAGAAGTCGTCAACGCCACAAATCGTAGATCGATGGATTCGTCTATTCGCAAAGAATAACCTTGTAAATAGTACAAGTCACTAATGCTATGCGCGATGGTAGCGGACAACCTTTTATGACATATTTCGTGCGAGTAGAGTGGCCCGTTATGCGGGTTGATTTTTTTTTTGTTAATTAATTTATGTTCATTTTCTTATCAAGCGTCTGCACCTTCGGGGCCAGGGTTGAAGCTCTTCATTTTTTTCTCTTGAGTGAAGATCCATTAAAAAACCTAATCTCAAACGTTCATTTTCTTCGAGAGAAAATATTGCAAGTGCACTACATCATTGAGAATTTGTGCTTCACCCAATTATTAAATTAATATAAATTGACACCAATTTACTTGATTTAAGAAGAAGTACGGTTCGCTAGAATGATACTCACTTAGCAGCGCCGAATGTAATCCACTGATACAACAGTTTCGATAGTACCTCACGAATGCATTTCACTTTATCACGACACCCTTCTCGCCCGTATTTCGATACCCCCACCATTGCAAATAAACATTGTCTACATTATTTTCCGGCTATGGGTGTAGACAGATGAGCAGTATACACGCACGTAAAAAAAACGTAACGGAGCAGACTCTCGGTTTTCACATTTTTAAACCTGGGGCATGGGCCTATTCCTTTACATTTACGGCCCACCGACCATAAATATATTAATGATTAACCCTTACAGTGGAACACGCACTCTTATATCGATGTACCTCACGGTCCAGATTATACCAGGTGTGTAAGTATGAAACCGGAATTTTTGTACAGAAAAAACACGTTTATTGTAATGATAGGATACAAATAACTGGAGATGGCTTCTCGGGTCACCGTTAACTGATCCGCCAGTTGTTGTTGTGTTTGAGCGTCGTCTTCGTCCAACAAGGCTTGCAGGTCAGCGTCTTCAAACTTTTTCGGTGGTCTTCCACGTTCTTCGTTCCTCACGTCAAAATCGCCACTTTTGAACCGTTTGAACCACTCGAAACACTGTGTTTTACCGAGAGCATGCTCACCAAACGCCTCCACAAGCATTCGATGCGATTCGGCTGCGGTTTTCTTCAGATGAAAACAGAAAAGTAGTGCTGTCGGCAAATCGTAATTTGTTGGCACAAAACTCGACATATTTATCTCTAATAAACTAATGCTACTGAATGAAACTCGTGTTATTGTGAGTTGGAAATCTTTGTCGGATATCAATACAATAACAAGACACCGCTGACGTGATGTGTCGGTAACTGCATCGACATCTAGCGCCACCTATGGGCAAATTCCGGTTTCATACTTACACACCTGGTACCTCATAGGCGGATTATATTCTGAGCAAACATCGAAACACACACCACCTTTTTTATCCAAGCCACTGAAAAACAACCGGCCGGTCACCTTTTTTATCCAAGCCACTGAAAAACAACCGGCCGGTTGGATAAAAAAATCCCAATCTGTATCCTGTCGTTTCTCCCAAAATATTGCAGACGTTTTCTCCGAATATAATCGCCTACAAGAAAAATGTATAATTGGGTTCTTTCTGGTATAAAGACAATGTACACGACGTAGAAAATGTTCGTTTGCAGAGGTAGGGATAGAGTCATAAGAGCAATAAAGGTTTCTGTTAATAGTAACAACGTAGTTGAACCAGTTATAGCGACTTGCTGCCCGTTGTGATTGAAGGTAGTCTTGTCTTTCTTCGTCGAATGCTTTGTGAAAACATGCTGTTTCTTGTCGTGCCTAGGTCGAGGATACAATAACTTATCGTTTATACATTGTACATACTATACACATTTTTTAACAAATAATGTTGTGCAGTGAACGTCATAAGTGAGCTACTTTCGAAACTGTTGTATTAAGGGATTACTTGCAACATTGGTGAGTGAGTAACATTGCATTGAACAATTGTGTATTCACAAAAACAATATATTGATCTTAATTCATCGCGAATCGGGTCGCGTTACCGGCACGATAAAATTCATGCTGCTTATTGTTTATAATAAGACGAATCGATTGACATATGATTTATCCCGGTGACGACTTTTTTAAGTTAATTAAAATATTGTTATTCGCGAATCGCGCCTCCTCCTTCGCACGGAAAATCTCAAAAAGGGTCATCTACTGCCGGCACGCATGACAGTAGCGACTTTTGCTATTTATGTGCTTATTCTATATAATTAGCCGTATCGATTCCCCTATGTATCATCCCGGTGACGGCATTTGTTGATTAACAAAAATAAATAGTTCTCCGCAAAAAGGCTCGTGCTGGCCGCACAACTAAATTCACAAGAGGTCGTCTGCTGCTAACTTGCATGACAGCAGCTACTTTTTCAATTCAGCTGCTTATTGTTTATAATAAGACGAATCGATTGACCTATGATTTATCCCGGTGACGAGTTTGCTAAGTTAATTAAAAAACTGTTATTCGCGAATCGCGCCTCCTTACCCGTACAAAAAATCTCAAAAAATGCCGTCTGCTGCTAATACTCATGACAGTAGCGACTTTTTATATTTACGTGCTTATTCTATATACTTGGCCGAATCGATCCCCCTATGTTTCATCCCGGTGACGGCTTTTGTTAATTGAGAACAAAAAAGTTATCCGCCATTCGGGTCTCCGTACTCGAACAAAATTTTTGTTTAGCGTCGTCTGCCGTCAACACGCATGACAATTGCGACTTGACGATTTACATGCTTACTCTATATGAATAGACGAAACGATCGACTCATGATTCATCCCGGTGACGGTTGTTGTTAAGCAACAAAAAAACATTATTCCCACCAGTCAGATATATTCGGCTCATTCACGAGCGGGTAAGTGGTGGGGGTAGGCCCTATGCTGCCTCGCTACGCTACAACCCGAGCGCGTACAGTCACGATAAAAATGTACTGGGTTCGGGCGGCGCGCGTCTGCTAGGTCTGTGTGCCAGCTTCAGCGTCATCATAATTTGTCATACATGGCTCGCGTAATGTCCGTCGTTTTTATTTTCGATCGTTGCCACGTGTGGGGCTAGTAGTCACCTGCTCGATAACTATATATGTAACCTATAACCTGTGAACCAGCCAAACCCACCAAACAATGTAGAAAATGTTTATTATAATGATTATTATATGATTATTTCAATCGTTTAAAATTATGTAACTCGAAATGTATTTGTTTTTTGGCAGTTAGAGACCGGGAAGCAAATGTATGCGTGCGTGTCGGTTTCTCAACAAGCATGAAAATTTCAAGAAATAAATTGACACATATAAATATGAGGAAAAATATATTTATTTCCCTTGAATAATTTTTAAATTCAAAATATCAACATTTAATGTACATTTCAATAAAATGACCGGCTTCTTCTTTATAACCCATAAATGAACCTTGAATTTTTTTCACGTGGTACAAAATTTCGATTTTTTTTTGCCGTTTCATTTTCTGTCAACACATTTTCTGACTGTAGCAGTTCTGTCTTGGTCCACGGAAACAGCGTTGGGATACTTCCTTGTTTTAAGTGAGGGATTTTGTATTTCCCCTGAAATTTTTGTCATAATTCGAATGTAAGAGGAAAAAAATTAAAATTCGGGTTACAACAAAAAAGAATGATCGAACTCACTATTCCAAGCACTTTTCCATCGGGACTTAGAAAGTGGCGTGCCCAAATTATTTCGGTTTTCTGGAAATGCTTGTCGCAAACTGCTTTTCCACGTTTCATACAGCTGCTCTTTCGCCGCACAGCTATTTCCCACAAATTCTCACTTTGCGGGTTCTTGGGAATTGTGAAAAAATTCACCTTTTCTGGGTTTGATTTGTACCCTGAGGTACAACCGGGGACAATGCATATCGGTATGATTTATCTCAAACCAATTGCCGCTATTCGTCGTTTGATAATTATAACCTACACACAATACAGAAGGTATGCCATGGTAAACAAAAAATACACAGATTGCGGATTGATTTTTTTGACATTTAAAATGTTTTGAAAATTGTAGTGTACTCACAAGCCACAAATCACAACACAACCGTAAAACGCGTAAAATTCTAAATACTCCGAAAATGTTATTAATATATCGAGCATGAACCGCGCATGCGTAAAAGAAATCGAGCAGGTGACTACTGGCGCCACGAAGCGGACTGTAGCGCAATCAAACATCCCGGACAACACGCGAGTAATTTATTGCCATAGGAATAGTACCCAGCGTCAGGGGGCTGCTCTGAAGTGAAGAAGAGGACTCGGGAGAGAAAAACGCTGCGCTCTCGTTCGGTCAAAATTTGCCTTGTCTAAGCCCTGTTTGCCATCGCGGCATGTTGTTTTCTTGTATTTTTCATTGTGACTTATTGAAGCAGCAAACTTTCCATGGGACGTATAATATTACCCGAGTAGCTTGAATTCGAAGATTGCTAGGTCGGCGTAATTGTGTACGTGATCGCGCCAGGGCAAAGTCTGTTGTTTACATATCTCCGTCTCTCTCTCGCGGGGTCCCTTTCGTCGATCGTACCATTATCGATCTTTCGCCCGAGTAAATCTCGGTTGCCTGTCGTCTTCTACGCTACATCCGGTTATTACCTTAATTCTCGATTACCTCTCGTATTTTTCATTATTTCACGGTTACCTCTCGTATTTTACATTCTTCTTAGTTATCTTTCGTATTTTACCTTATTTCTCGGTTACCTTTCGCATTTTACGTTATTTCTCGGCTACCTTTCGTCTTCTACACTACTTCCGGTTACCTCTCGGTTACCTCGGCCCTCCTACCATTGTTGATGCTACCTCTGGTTATTTCTAGTGTTGCGAATATCGCCTATGTGAAATTTCCGATTCGTTTCGATTATTGTTCGTATTCTATCTTCGATGAAGCGACCTACCTGTTTTGAGTCCCCTGTAGACCACGCATTTGAGGATGGCATCAACCGCTTTCGCGGGTTCCCTGGCTAAGGGACCTGACAAATGATTATATTTCCGTTTAATTTGGCGCTATCGTGTTCTACGCGCTGTTGCGTTATTTTAGGCGTTGCGTCTCAATGATGTTTCTCGCCCTGCGTCAGGCTTTGCGTTTTGCCCTGACAATTGTTTTACAAGGGAATCCAATATCATGTTAAGTGCCGGCTGCTTAAATAAAGGCCTATTATTATTAATGTTCCAAAATTGTATCCATTGCTCACGTCTGTGCCCCTTTGCCATCTTCTCTCATTTAGGTGACCTGAGTGAGCTATCTCTCCCTCAGTCCTCACCGCCCCTTTTGCTGCGTTTCCATAGCCCTTGTACTTACGGCGTCGTAAACAATTAAGTCGGTCGAGGACCGGCGGTATTCTATACCTGGCGCCCAACGCGACGCCGTGAGATGCGTTTTCCCGGATCAGGCATTCGCCCGGTACCTCCTTTTGGCCGACGCAGTAAGTAAGCGGAGGAATTGACATCGATTAGGAAATTTGGTGAAAAGTTCGTCACAATTTATATCAGCTTTTGCCTGCCACTTCGTCAGCGGGGGCTTTATCATTTTATCAAAAGAGGAGATAAACGAATACAGAAAAAGTAAGAAAGAAACAATGAAGGTAGAGTGTCATTTGTCTCGAGCATGGTTGTAGACTCATTGACTGAGGTAAGTGTTGGGTTGGTTGTCTACAGACCTGTATGGTTTTGCACTATAGTTCTATAGACAAAATTATATGATTTATGGTTTTCGGGAAGCACATGTACGTTTTTCGATACTGTCGAACAGCCCACATTTAGTTGACGATGCGAGAAGCACCAAGTGTCCTAATGCATTCTCACCACTTTTATGGTTTGGTCCTGTGAATTATTGATTGTCATGGAAAATGCCAACTCGTATGGGAGTTGCAGCCTATCTAACCGAAACAACTCCATCAGCAGCAAATTCCGTCATATGGAAACAGCTTTTATACATCCTGATTTAATTCAGAAACCTACGCGATTCTTCTGTTTCATAGATGAAAAAGTGTTTCAAGGATTGAACTCGCTCCTTTAATTCAGGAATAGCTCTGAAGGATCTACACTCTTTACTTATGCTTTTTATTTTTATAAGCCTGTCACTGCCGTCATCTAGAGCCGGATCCTATCCTAAAGCAGCGTATTTAAAAACGACCGACGTGTTCATAGCGAACGCTTGCCGTCGCCACGTTACCCTTTCAGCAGCAACACGTCTGCGGTTTCCTCGACATTCTTGACAGCACGCTGCTACGCCGATGTTCAGACTGCACTGGCTTTTCAACAGCTTTTGCTCTGGCTTGTCGCTCAAATCGCTCTTCTCTGCGAGATTGCGATTGTTGCGATATCTCGGCAGATCTCAAGCTGGCGCCCGCTCAGCTTGCCCTTCGCGGCAAGCTTGCGAACGTTGCAACGTCTGAGCAGTCCGATGGAACGCGTTTTTTTTCGCCGATGGTCCGACTGCCCCGGTGTTTTTGAAGCTCCACGAGCCGGTTGACGCCTAGCCTGCTCAATCCTCTATGCTGTGCTTGAGGTGACGTCTCTTGTATTCCAACTACTTTTATATCTCGAGTTTTATCACAGCTTTTTGACGGACTTACTTTTACGCGGAGAGTTTTAACATCATGCCGTCCGTACGTGTCGTCGATATTATTTTTTGCGCCAGTCGGACGGGAATACATTTTTTTCTTAGTACATGAGATGACCGCAGCGAACGATTCGAAAAACGTATCGCCGCCAATTTTTTTTCAGTGCCTGAGATGACCGCCGAGACTCTGGGTCTCGGTGACATGGCCAAAAGAGATGTAGGGTAAGAATAGTTTTGAGTTTTTTTTTAAACATCAATAGCTTTGCACTTTACACAAACGGGGTGTTACAATCATTTGTTTGATAGATTATTGCGTGGCATAGTCTACCTGTGTGGCAAATTTCATGCAAATACGTTCAGTTGTTTCAGCTTGATTGACAAAGTGTTTTTGTAAGCTGTATGAAATATTTTAGCGGGATAAAACGTATCCTATGTGTTATTCCAGGGTACACTCTACATGTGCGCCAAATTTGATCCAAATCCGTTCAGCCGTTTCGGCGTGACTGAATAACGACCAAATAACCAGCCAAACAAACAAGCCAACGTCGGAATTGTGTGTGTGTGTGTGTGTGTGTGTGTGTGTGTGTGTGTGTGTGTGTGTGTGTGTGTGTGTGTGTGTGTGTGTGTGTGTGTGTGTGTGTGTGTGTGTGTGTGTGTGTGTGTGTGTGTGCGTGTGCGTACGTATGTGGGCTTGTGTGTTCGGCCGAGCGTGCTCCAGCTGATTTTATAACCCTCAATCGACCGGCTGACTTATATACCGCGGGTATAATAATAATCATAATAATAATGCAGCGCATAATCATCAAACGTTACCCTGGAGATGAATATTGATATGATGCCCGTTGGCGCTCCTCGTGGCCGCACTTGGCCTACATAAATCTGAGACAAGAGCCCCACTGTATATAAATACACACATGTAAAAATATCGATATGTTTATAGATTTGTATACATGCATTTGTATACATATATGTACAGGGTGTGCAATTCATCGGGAAACATCGAAATAAATGGAGCACAGCGAAGTAACCTACAAATTCCTGAGAACGGTATCGAGTACATTCGAGCGAGGAGTGAAATGTTCAGATCATTTCTTAATGTAGAGAACGTTTTTGGAGGTAACTTCAAAGTCAACCTTTTTTTAAATTGAAACCTTTATTTCTCATACAAGGGTGAATCAAATATAAATGAGCCTTTTTAAATTGCGCGTCCGACGGCGGTGTAAAGGGTCAGCAACGTTTTGGACAGTAGAGGGGCGCCATGTGGAAAGCAGTCATAACGTTGGCGCGTTACGTGCTTCTTACTCTCAGTAGCAATCACGATGAGCGAGAAAGAGGTATAGCCCACAACTACACAACGGGTTGTTATTGACTTTCTCGTCAATAAATGCTGCTGAAATTCGGCGCCGATTGTTCCCACAGTTCGGAGAAAGAACCCTTTCATAGGCTCGGGTGAAGCAGTAGTGTAACAAATTTAAGAAAGGACGGGAGCATGTTGAAAACATTGTCCACCCGCGCCCTCCGCACACCAGCACCACACCGCGGAACCTCAAGGCTGTTCGAGAACTCATCCAAGGCGATCGGCACTTAACCGTTTTTAAAATCTCTCAGGAACTTCAGATCAACTGTGGAAGTGTGCAATAGAGCATTCGCCCTTGGTGGATAGCTCGTCACTACGAACGAGGAGATGCAGTAGTTCGTGTGCAATTGGTTTAATTAACACACGGCCACGAACTTTTTATGATCCGGGATAAAATTACCAAATCGTTTTACTCCTCGTTTATATCTACTCGATATTCGTCCCGGAATTTTTCATTTCGCTTCGTTGTGCTTAAGTTATTTCGATATCTCAAGATGAATGGGACACACAGTGTACAGGGTGCCCCAGGTCAACCGCCTGATCTGTGAGTTGTGAATACATGCTACCATTCTGAACAAAAAAGTCTTTTGCCATTTTTCCGTCTGACGAACCGTTACCAAATTACAGTGCGATCGTCTCGCGCTGACAGCAAGCCCGCTATAGCTATAGCGAAGCAACGGCTCGTTGGACACCAAAGTGGCTAAGGACTTTTCAATTCAGAATGACAAAATGAACACAGAGCGATGTTAAGAAAATCGTTTTTTTTTTTTCGTAGCTGCCAAAATTTGTAAAATCTTCAGCAGTATCAAACATTTTGTTACTGCCAAGATCTTCTAGACTTTTTTGTTCAGAATTATGGCATGTATTCGGAACTGAGAGATTGGGTCGTTGACCTAGGACACCCTGTATATAGGTAAACACACACAGAGACTAAGTAGAAAGACTAAAAGGGATAGCGGGTACGGTGCAATAATCGATAGAAACGAGACACTGCCCTTGTTAATTATTCGTACAAACGTCTATTTCACGAGAGACGTTTTTTTCAATGATCATGACTACTCCAACTTTCCAAAATTTTGAAAAATCGGACGTTTCTTACATTGGATTTTTGGCGAATTAAAAAAAGTTCCGTGACCACCTCAACCTACTCGAACGTACAGATGTCGGGTTTTTTTTCGTGAATACATTCCTATTTGTATAATATTTATATATCTTATGTTTTATATTTTGAAAAGCGAAGTTTTTCGAATTTTTCGGAGCTTGTAACAATGTCAGCAAAGCGACGTTCTAGATTGTAGATTTTCTTTTCTTTCCATTATGTTCGTTACCGCCCCGCACTTCTTTTCAAACCTCCTCATCGCCCCACATGTCCTCGTCCTATCCTGAGAAATAAAAGGTCATGAAAAAACCTTTGGCACTGACGAAAAGAATGTTTATCGCGTTGACAATGGGGTACCAAAACGGAAAATGAAGTTATAAGATTGAAAGCCCAAGCAGCTATGAGAACACGGTCCGTCCCGACCCCTTCTAAGATCCTATGGGTCACTTGCGGGAGCGCCGCGGCCAGGCGCTACCTAGCGGCCGCCCGGCGCAGTTCCGGCGCTCCAAGCTGCGCGGGAGATGCAGGCACACAGCAGGACACCCGGCCGAATAGTTTATCGGTGTCTTTCCACACGTGGATGGCCCCGGTCAGATATTTGTATTATTTACGTTATTTATTATTCCTAAATACGTTTTTCATACAAATTATAGTGTAGTATACTTTGTCCCGGGGTTTCTTGTCTCACGATGTTTTCGTTTGTGTATACCCGACGCAGACACGATGAAGGAGAGACAGCAGCTGAAAATAAGATAAGGTCACGAGACCGTTCGTGCGATGCACGCAGGTGTCGGGTGTCCGAGTGCGTGTGTGTGTGTCTGTGTCTCCGTTTATAGCTCGCATGCCACACGTATGTATTCCTTTGACAGGATCAAGGTCGAACGAGAAATAGCACGAGGGCCATCCTCTCTTCGTCACGCTGGCTCTTTCGCTCCTTCATCGCCGCTGTCCTTTTGCACTCTTTGCCCAGAGCTGTCTCCCATTCAGTCGGATTTCGTATACACACACATCTAGCCTAGAACACCTCTAAACAGCAATTCTGCCTCCTTTGGAACTTCCACTTTCAGGCACAATTGGAAATGGTTTCAACTTACTACGCGCGGGGGTGGGGGGTCTTAAGGGGTGCCTCGACCGATCGAGGCAAAATCAAGGAGTAGCACTCCGTGAAGTTCCCTGTGGCTGCCGGAGCTCTCTTTTTCAAGAAGCATCGCAAGATTTGAGGAAATCTTAGTCGGGGCAGAAAAATACTGGTGTTGTTTCGTTTCCTCCCAGCGATAACGTCTTCCAGTTGTTATAGAAAACGGGATACCCGAAAAAAAAATCTTCGACACTCTATACATATGTATACAAGGTGTGCCATTAGAGTCCGGGGTAAATATCTAGAAAAGAGGCCCTATGGGAACAAAAAATTGAAGCACTTTTCGGCGTATTTTTTAGTCCTCTTTATAAATGTGTCAAATAAAATTATCGCTATATAACATAACCGATCGATAACCCAAACAAAATCAAACATTGTACGATTGCGTAACATTGTTATGGATTCCGAAGTAGGACTAATCGGGACGTTTGTTTGGCATAGCAGGAAAACCTAAACATTGTCGGCCGCCTTACCATTGTACCATTTTTTTTTTTTTTTTTTTTTTATTTAAATTTATTAATCTTATTTTAGTTACATGTTCATGTTTAGGTTTCTTGCCCCTAGGGTCTCTAGACTATCATGGTATAGAAAATGATTAAGTTTTATATAGAAATGGGTGTTGGGTCTCGTTATCTTTCGATTTGCTCATATTGTTGTTCGTTTTTCGACATCGTTTCCTTAATACTAATGAGATTTGGTGAGTGAATAGATATTTACATGATGAGGTGAGGTTAGATATACAATGAGTGTTACTGAGTAGGTCCCGTTATTGGACAGAGTATGTTTCGTTTTGCTGCTGGATTTTCGTACGGTCGGAAGTCGTCTGCTGTGAGTCCTTTTAGATAAGGACATGTGTGATTTCGGAGCTTATTTAGTCCGTCTCGGTGTAGTTGTGTAAGGCGTTCCAAGAACGGTTTTTCACCGGTCATCTGCCAGAGATCTTCTGTCGGGAACATTGTCGGTAGTCCAGCAGCTTGTTTTAGTGTTTTTTTATAACAGATCTCCATTTTTTTTAATGTTGTTTTGTTGTATAGTGGTAACAAACACTCTGTGCCATAATTCATTGACGGCAAGATGCACGCCCGAATTATGCGCCATTTAACATATGCATCTACTTCGGAATATTTCCCTATGATTCCTTGAAGGCAATTGATGACATATTTTGTGATTGCCAGTCTTTTTAGAGAATGTGGTGTTATTTGTAATGTTCTGGAGATTGTGATTCCTAGGTGGCTCAGTTTTCTTGTTGCTTCTATCACGACGATATTTCGAGTTTGTGGGTCTACAACCTCGACGCTGCGCTTGGCACGTGTGCGGTGTTGTCGTCCGAAGATTATTGTCTGTGTCTTGTCTGCGTTACACTTCAGTCCCCATTTTTCGTAGTATTCAAGTAGCTCTTGGGTGTTTCTCTCGGCGAGATATTTTGCTTGCTGCGGAGAGTGTCCATTGTTCATTATCATTATATCGTCAGCGTACTGTGAGCTGAGATCAGCTGATTGTGGGATATCGGATATGTATAAGTTAAAAATTATCGGACCTAGCACCGACCCTTGTGGGACACCGTAGGGTTGGTGTACCGGGTCACATATTTCATTGAGGAATTTGCCTTGCACTTTTCTATTGCTCAGATACGATTCAACCATTTTGACTACGCTAATGTCGATGTTTTTCTCTAAGAGTTTATGGATCAATGCGTTATGGTTGATGCAATCGAACGCTTTTGATAGATCCAGCGAGACAGCATGGCAGGTTTTTCCTTCGTTTATCGATTTTTGAATAAAATGTGTCGTTCTGGTGAGCTGACTGGCGGTACCAAGTCCTTGTCTGAATCCGTGTTGAGAGTCTGGGAGTATCTCAAAGCATGCTTCCATCCTATTCTGTATAATTCGTTCAAACCACTTACCCATGATGTTAAGTAGTGTGATTGGTCTATACGATGTTGGTTCATTCACCGGTTTTCCGGGTTTATGTAGGAATATGCACGTTCCCAGTTTCCAGACATTTGGATAATAGTTATATGTCAAGCAATAATTAAATATTTCCTCGATTCTATTGAAACAGCTTTCGTGCATGTGTTTTAGATGTTTTGCGCTGAGTTTGTCTGGGCCTGGAGCCTTATTATTTTTGAATTTTTTCAGAGCTTTTCTCATCTCTCGTCCATTCGTGGTTCGAAGTGGTTTGGGTGGCGCTTGTAGTACTGTTGTTTTTAGGTTTTCGTTGACATTACTCCCATATATAATCGCTGCGTCGATTAGTATTGCTGCGATTTCTTTTTGCGTGTTCGCTCCTTCGAAGTAGGGGACCCTGTTTTCGGGTCGTTTGAGGGATTTCTGTATTTTCCACATGGCTTTTCTGTTATCTGTCTCTTCCTCGATCACCCTGAGCCACCGTTCTTGTTTGTGTTCTCGTATTTGGTATGCTACACGCGCTTTGAGCTCTTCAAGGCGTTCTGTCCAGGTTCGGTCGTTAATTCTGTTATTGCGGCGTATTGCGTATCTCACTCGATTGCGCTCGCGGATTGATTGTTGAATTTCTTCTGGCAATAACTCACTGGATTTTTTTATTGGTCGGGTCATTGCGTGTATGGTGGCCTGTAAATGGGAAGTTAGATGTTGTATCGCATTTTCAGCGTCCGTGTGGGTGTGAATGTTCGGTTGTTTTTCCAGTTCGGTTTTGTTTTCATATTCGAGCCATTCTTCAGGGGTCTTCAGTCTCGTTCTGCCATTTTTTGCTGTGGTTGGTTCGAGTCTAATTTTGATAAGAATCGGTACGTGGTCGCTCCCAACGTCTGTTATGTTTTCGCATGATGTTATATTGTTTGCAATGTTGGTAAGGGCGTAATCTAGGTTTGTATTATATACTCTGGCGGTTGGTCTGGATCCTCGCGGGTCCATTGCGATGTCGATAAAGCCGTTATTTATGTATTCGTATAGAAGGCGTCCGCGTGCATCTGTGTTGATGTGGCCAAAGGCTGGATGTTGGCCGTTCCAGTCACCGACTGAGATTGAGTTTGGGGCGTTTAGAAGGTTTTCTATGTCTTCGTTTACGTTGTTTTCTCCGGGTGGGGCGTACAGTCCGTTAATTATTATTTTTTGTCCGCATTCCAGATTTAGTAATATTGAGCAGCATTCCAAGTTTTCATATGGTTTTAGGCGGCACCAGAATAAGTCGTTACGAATGTACATGAAAGTTCCTCGGATTCCACGGCCACGCACTGCCCAGTTAGTTTTGTTGTCAGATATTTTTGTATATCCTTCGATATTGTATTTATTGGTGCCTGATGGCTGCACTTTGACCTCGATTAAGATTACCACGTGTGGATTGTGTTTCGCGATGATATTTCTTATCTCATTTATCCGTAGGTGTATACCGAATATGTTGCACTGAATAATTACTATGAATTTTGTAGTGAAACCCACAGTCGATTTAGTACTATACGCGCTGCACCGATGAGTCCTCCGAGGGTGTGTTTGATTTTCGATTCTTTATCTAGTTCGTCGATTAGGGTGTAAATTGCGTTCATGTGGCTTATGTCTATTTCGCCGTCGTATGCCTGGACTATTGCCTCGGTGACCATAAGTTTTGTTGGTGTTTGGTAATTGAATGTTGGGTTCGGATTGCTGAGATTTGGTGGTTGATCATGATTTTCGTTTAGTTCCAGAGCGTCTCGGTATTTGTTTATGTTTTGCTTGCGGCCGGTGATTTGG